>CAUHTR010007766.1:92398-387432 GCA_959609185.1 Schmidtea polychroa
TATTATTATTATTTTATTTAAATTTTATCACATAACAAATATCATTTTTTCCAAACATTAATAAAGTAAATTAGTTTTTCAAAAATATTCTTAAGAAAATATTAATTTTATCTATTTATGTTTTTAATCCAAAAGATTATGTCCGTAAAGCAGATGCGTCAAAGTTGAGAAAAACAACGAAAATAAGTATTTCCATACATCTTATTTAAATACAAGTTCAAGATTTTTTTATTTGAAATTTTTTAACTATATTTAATATATTTAATTTATTTATCTTATATTTTATTTAAAAGTTTTAATTATAATTGAAGGAAAACTTAATTAATTTAAAAATGAGAATAATATAAAATGTACTGCAATTAAAAATTTGCTTTTGAACAAATTTTATTTTAGAGACTCTTACCTTTGAAAATATTTACACAAAGATAAGAGAATAAATAATTTTGATATCTTTTAACCGAACCGTTATTAAATTAAAACCAGTTTTATTGAATTATAAAAATTTAGTAAAATATATGTAAAATAAGCTTCACACTTTTTTATGTTTGATTTAAGATTTCTAATTTAATTTTTTTTCAATTAAAGTTTTGATACGATTTCAGCAATTATAAATTTATTAATACTAATTTAGTTTCTAAAATTATGGTCAAATTATAAAAGTTTTTCATAAAATCTAAAATATCATTTTTTTATTTATTTTTTTAATTAAAAAATGTAAAAACTTACGTAATAAGTCGAATCTTTAGAATTATAAGCTAATTGAACAAGACCATATGATCCCTTAAATAAGAAAAATAAAAATAAAAATAATAATATTAATAATAATAATAATAATAATAATAATAATAATAATAATAATAATAATAATAATAATAATAATAATAATAATAATAGTAATAATAATAATAATAATGATAATAATAAGAGATTGACAAGGACTATCCTATAGTCGAAAACTTTTTCATTAAATACATTATTTGCAGCAAAAGGCTTAAATTATCATTTTATTGTTTTAAATAATAAATGCTGCTACCAAGAATTTATCATTTTATAATAATAATAATAATAATAATAATAATTGTTTCGACCAGTCAGAGGGGGAATGTCACTCACCTCTGACTGGCAGTTTGTTTGACGTTTCCTTTTGTTTCGCGTCTGTGTGCGCGGTATGATTTGATCAATATTGTTGGTGTGCGCACACAGATGCGAGAAGTAGGTTTAATTTCTTTGTTTTTGTGATTATTATATTAATTTTGTGGAAATTAAGAGTTGTTTGTCTGAGGCAAGAAATTGGAATTTGTTCTGGAATTGTGAAATTTTGAAGTTTGGAATTTGCGATTTGTTATTTTTTGTACGATTATAATTGTTTATCTGTTTATCGAAACCGGAACGTTGACAATAATTAAATGGATCCAGAGTATGACTATTTATTCAAGTTTCTATTAATTGGAGATTCTGGTGTTGGAAAATCTTGTTTATTACTCAGATTTGCAGATGATACTCATACTGAACGTTACATAAGCACAATTGGAGTTGACTTTAAAGTCAGAACTATTGAATTAGATGGTAAAACTATAAAATTGCAAATATGGGATACAGCAGGTCAAGAAAGATTTAAAACTATAACCTCGTCTTATTACAGAGGAGCTCATGGAATTATTGTTGTGTATGATGTTACCGATCAAGATTCGTTTAATATTACTGAAAGTACTGGAGGTGTTATGACTGGTATGATCCCTGATTGTCGATCTCAAGTATGTCGTGCACAAGTGGAAGAAGCTCGATTTAAATCTAAAATTGGATATGAAATGCCTTGTGATATAATATGTCGTTGTATTGCGGATATTAATCAGCTCTATATCCAATCGGCTGAGATGCGACCATTAGGTTGTTCAATGATAGCATTATCGTATGATGTTGAAATGGACAAACCGTTATTATTCAAAACTGATTGTGATCTTGTTGTAATCTTTGTTGTGATCTTTATTAAATTTAATCATGGTTCTGATCTGATGTTCGTCAAGTTAAAACAAATAATATTAATTATAATAATAATAAATCACTTGAAAAAGCCTGTGTCTAAAAGTTCGTGAATATCAAAAAAACATCGATATCTTTACTGATTCATAGTCAAACTTTTTAATAAATTCTATGTCAAGTGTAAAGAAATCAGAGGTAAAAATTGGAAAAAGTTCATATAATACCGTATTTTCCCGCATATAACCCGCATTCGCAGATAACCGTCATACTCAGATACCCCACAAGTTTTTAAGATTTGTGTAAAAATTAAGCAATATAGTAAAATAACAAATACTTGTAAAAAATGTTTGATATAACCCGCGCTCATATATACCCCGTACCCCCCTGTGGGATACGTAAAATTCGGTATAACCCGCGGGTTATATGCGGGAAAATACGGTAAGTGTGATTAAATGATGCATAACTTAGTAAATATTTGTATATCGAGTAAACAAATACGTTTATTCTTGATAATAGAAGAAAAAGATATTTAAATATTTTTTGAAGAATAAACCTAAACATCTTTTGGATTTCATCTAAATAATTTTGTTTATTCATTTCGCACGAAAATCAAAATATAATTTTAAATCTTTCATATTTATTTCACGAAATGATTACCTGTCCTAGTTGTTGCCGAATTTGATACTGATTTAAATGAACTATTCTATTTGAGTCCTCTGTGACAGAAATAGAGCTTACGTCTCTTTGCAAAGAGCCATAACTATTAGAATAAAGAGATTGCAAGCCATGAGGATGAAGTCTATGTTCTGGAGAAACATGAGGAGAATTGAAAGGGGAATATGGGAAATTTGGTAATATTGATCTAAGCCCAATTTTGTTTTCTTCTGAATTCTAAAAATAATTTCAAAGTAGAATCTCATTTTTAATCAATATAGTATTTATTGTCGGTTATATATATCAATAATTTTAGAAAAATAATTCTTTTAATCTATTTTTTATATTGTTTTATTTATTAATTCAATTAAATTCGCAGATTTTAAAGTTTTAATTTGTTTTTTTCTCTATAATTAATATTCAAATAATTATTAATATATTCTTGTTTTGCAGCTTTATAGAGTAGTTATTTATTATTGCATATAAAAAAAGAAAGCATAGTTTATGAACCTAAAGTTCAGAAAACTAAACAAAACAATGGAATAGTGATTTTGATTAACTAAACTACAAAATTAGTAAAAAAAAATTAGTAGCAAAAGAATTCAATAAAAGGTTTCAACTATAAATAGGCAATTTAGTCAAAACCATTCCTAACAACAGATTCAGACTTATATCAGTTAAAGTATGTAATGAAATTTCAGGGCTATTTTGTACATATGCACCTATAAGGATTCAGAAACAGTAAATACAGTAAACCTTTGATGATATAATATTACACATGTCGGGTTATAAATAGCAGTTTAAAGTTTTGAATGAAATTCAATATATATTTTGCAAAAATATCAACCATTACCCCCAAATATAAACAAAAAGATGAATATGAGTATTTCACCCATTAATATATATATATATATATATATAAGCACAAATGTATATACATTGTTTATTATTTGTGCCCTTGAGTTTATTAACCACCCTCAAGAAAGGTTTACACCAGTGATGTCCAACACAGTCGCCACTCGCCACATGTGGCGAGTGGGCTATGTGCTTGTGGCGAATGTAGCATTTTTTTTAATGTTTTATCTAATACTTCAATAGGATGTTTTAAGTATCTGCACTCTCATTCATATTTATTATTGTTTAAGTTAATTCCTAATTTATTATAATTTTGTTACAAGTAGTAAACAGAAGAAAACAAAAAAAAATTTTTATGCCAAAATGTGCTTCTTATCTATTTGTGATTATACTTTATCTATTTGTGAAAACGCTTTTTTAAAATTTAAAAACAAATGACATTTTCATCAAAGTAGGCGTTTTTTTGGTTTGTTTTCCCGTTGTATGAATCCCATGTATTAGTCTCATGTTTGTTTTTGTTAAATAAACGACTAACGCGCGACTTTAAATATTACATATTATTCTTTTGAAATTATATTAAAATTATTTCACCGTAAAAAATGGATAAATATTTAAAACGACATTCCGATACTGATAGTTCAGCTAGGCAAGAAGAAGCAACTGGTTCAACTCAATTAGAACCCAAAAAAAGAGATTGGAAAAAGGTTTGCCGCAAATTTAATGGTAAATGGCAACTAGAATTTGCTGTAATGGAACAAAACCAAAAAACTGTATGTATATTGTGTAACAAAACTTTTAATGACAATAAAGTGGACAGCATAAAAAAGCATTATCAACAAATGCATAGTGAATTTGATTGTAAGTTTCCTGTCGGCAAGCAAGTTAGAACGAATGAAATAACTCGCTTAAAGTCAAAATTAGAAGGACAGCAATCTTTTTTTAAACGGTTTTTAACTACATCCGAACTTATTACTTTGGCTAGCTACAAAATGGCTTGGATTTTAGCTCAAAAAAGAAAACCTTTTTCGGATGGAGAACTAATCAAAGAGATTGTCCTGTCTATTATGGAAATTTTACTTGAAAATTATGAAGAACCTTTGAAGAAAGATATAATGCAAAAAATAGAAAACATGCAATTGAGTCACCAAACTATTGCTCGTAGAATGCAAGACTTGATGAAAAACATCAATAAGCAATTGCTCCAACATTTGAAAAGTTGTATATGTTTTTCTTTAGCATTAGACGAGTCATGTGACATCCGAGACACTGCTCAGTTAATTTTTTGGATACGCCTGGTTTCAAAAGACTTGGAAATATATGAAGAAATGTTGACAATCCGTGGAATGAAAGACCGTACTAGAGGCGTAGATATTTTTGAAATTTTCAAAAGTGTCGCTGAAGACTTTCAATTAGATATGACGAAATTAGTTTCTGTCACAACAGATGGTGCTCCAGCGATGCTTGGACAAAAATCTGGATTTGTCGGTATTTTGAAACAACAAACACACGTATGCTTGGTCGCTTCTTTCCACTGCATGATACATGTGGAAAATATATGTGCTCAATTATCTGGAACAGATATTTTGAAAAATATGATGGATTTAGTTGTTAAAGTTGTTAATTATATTCGTAGTAGTGCTACAAACCATCGTCAGTTTCTGGAGCTTTTAAAGGAAATTGAGGGCACTGAATTTAAAGATCTGCTATTTTTTACAAATGTTCGGTGGTTAAGTCGTGGTAAAGTTTTGGAACGATTTGTATCATTATTAAATCCCATCCGAAATTTCCTTCAAGAAAAAGAAATGCTTATCAATTTTTCTGAAATAGAAAATAAGGAATGGCAATGCGATTTAATTTTTCTCACTGATATAACGTTACATATTAATGAATTAAATTTAAAACTTCAAGGAAAAGGAAAGCTAATATGTGATTTGGCACAGTATATACGAGAATTTGTCTCTAAATTAAAACTTTTTGTGACACAGTTAAAAGATTATGATTTCACGCATTTCGATAATATGGAAAAATATAAAGAAGATACCAATTTTAATATACAGCGTTATGTCGGATGGTTACAGAAACTACAAGAAAAATTTGAAGAACGTTTTATTGATGTTGAGAAATTTAGACCTGCTTTTCAACTGATGCAAGATCCTTTCCATTTTGACATCACCAATTCTGAGTTGTCTAAAGATATCGCGAATTTGCTAAGTTTGGACCGACGTGATTTTGAAGCAGATATGCTTTTACTTCAAAGTCAGATCAATTATTCTAGAAACGATGAATCTATTTTAATGATGTGGACACGCCTCTTAAAGTCAAATGAGTTTGTGGTTCTCAACTCAGCTATTGCGAAGCTATTGAGTATGTTTGGAACAACTTGGGTTTGCGAATCTACTTTTTCAGCTGTAACTTTCATAAAATCAAAATACCGATCCAATATTAGTGATGAAAATTTGGAGGCAGAATTAAAATGTGCAGTTAGCGTGAGGTTTACACCAGATTTCAAGGGTATTGTGCAAGAAAAAAATTGCCAAGCATCACATTAAATAATTTTTGTATTTTGTGTTTAATGTTATTAAAAAAACTTGTGTAATTCCTAAAATTGATTAAAATAAAAAACTATTATAAAACATTTTATTTTAAATTTATTTTAATGTGGCGAATGAAAATTTCTAAATTGACGATTGTGGCTACAATCAAATTTCTGTTGGACACCGCTGGTTTACACGATTTATTGTTAATTTTTGAAATTTCAACATGACCTTTTTTGCGTCGATTTTTCTTTGATACATACGACATGTTAGTATTCTAGGATTATTAGTTTGATTATTATTTAAGTAAACCTAATGCGTTATGTATCCGAGTAATATCGTATATAATAGAGAAATTTTAAATGTTTTTCGTAAATACTTTTGTTGAAATCTCCTTACTATTGTTGTGATTTGTAAAGTCTACAGTATGAAAAGTTTGTAGAAAATTCAAATATATTTTCAAAAATGTTGTAATTAATGACCCTTTAATTTGAATAAAAATATGCTTTTGAAAACAGTCAAATATTGCGATTTCTATCCTTTTCCTTTGAAAGGTTGACGAAGTAACATTAAATAAAACATTGTGGAAAAATCAAAATTATTATTATAATTAATTATTTTAAATTAATATAGTTTGTTTATTAGTAAATTAAAATGTATAAAAAGAATAAAAGTATTTCATGAAATAACCTACAAAATACCTGCTCATTTAACTGTGCTAATTTGCTACAAGAATCCGAATGGTTAGGAAATGCGTTGGATAATGAATTTGTTGAAATGTAATTTTCAATAATTTTGTCGGTTTCAATGTTCTGGTTAATTGGGAATCTGTAGAAAAAATAGTTTCAGGCTGTTGTTTTTATAAAATTAATAAACTAGCTTCATTATAATTTCTCTTATTTTTTAATTAAGATATTTTTCAATTACTGGTTGTTTTGAAAAATGCACATAAATATTTCATAATTATTTATTGATGAAATTTAATTAATCACATTTATGTAATCTGTATGCAGCAGAATTTTGTGTTTTGAAAACTTTGTTATTAAAAATAAATTTATTTTTATAATTATTATTATTATTATTATTATTATTATTATTATTATTATTATTATTATTATTATTATTATTATTATTATTATTATTATTATTATTATTATTATTATTATTATTATTATTATTATTATTATTATTATTATTATTATTATTATTATTATATTCGTTTAAATAATAATTTTAATCTACAATTTTCCTTAAATTTTATCTTTTTTTTAAATTATAAAATTGGGTACAATATTTTATTTAGTAATTTTTTTTAGAATAAGCCTAAATAAATGTTAAGATACAACAACCCCTTTTATTCATTTTTCATTTAATACTAAATATGTTCTTTTATTATCCACTTGTTTCCTATTCGTGTACAATTTTCCATACATCTTCCTTTTGTGGAATTTATATTTAAGAAGAGTCATTACATGTATTAATTAAATTTTAGACGATTTTATTAAAATCAAAAGTTTATGAAATAGCTAATTATATTTACAGTGTTTTAATTTCTATTTAAAAAACAATTTAAAAAACAATGTTAATTTATTTTTGCAAATAATAAATTTAATAAAACAAAATGTTCACCTGATAAAAATGGCATGCAAATCATGCAAGCAGAAGCGCGTGTAAAATTAATCGAAAAAATATCCAACCAAAGTTAGAAATGTTTCAGCATTAATTCTAAACTCCTTGAAAGCTTGTGAAGAAAGTATAAACATAAAATTTATAACTTTATTATTCAATTTGTTATTTAAAATTTTATATTTTAAGTGAGTAAAGTAAAACAATATCACTAAATGTTTTATTTAAATCCAAATTTTAAAATAGTATTTATTTATGGATATTTTTATGGCCTGACCGATTTTTCATCAACACTTAGCTTTCATTATAATCATCTTACTTACTATAGTGTTGGCTTGGCTTTGCGAGATATTCGTATTTTTTGTTTGATCTAACTGAACATTTTTAGATTCTTTAGGTATATTTATTGATAATTAGTTACCAAAAAATGTTGTCTTCACTTTAATTAATTTTTCAAGAAAATACCATTTTGTTTGCATAAACGATTAATTTTTCGACACATTTCTTTCGTTGTTAGCATTTGTATTACTTTGTCAATGAAATAATGTTTCTGAAAAATCATGAATTTTGTAAAATAGTTTTGTTTCAATATATTAACAATTAGTTAAATATAATTTAACTTGTTTTATTAAAATGAAAAAACAAATATATTTTAGTATAATAGCATAAATGTCGTGTTAATTTATATAAAAACATTAATTCCGGTTATAATTATATTCAGGATTTTTCTAGTTTGATTGTCATTAAACATATAAATGTATAATTAAATAAAACACAAAAAACGTATGAAAATAACGTATGAATGTATTTGTAATTTGTGTAGATATATTTCAGTTATCATCAGAATCTTTCATAAAACTAATTGGAAATTAATATTAATCGAAATTAATATTAATCGAAATTAATTAATTAATCTTAATCTTAATCGAAATTAAATCAATAATTTTCCTTTCTAACATTACTGCAAACTACGAATTGACTGTAAATTACAAAAATGTATTTAAAAAAACTTTATTTTCATTTTTCATTATGTCTTTTTATTACTAAAATATTTTTAATGACATTAAAAGATTCCATTAGTCATGGGAGCCAAAATCTGCCTACAGAATGTCAAATAACTCTAATTTTACAAAAAATTAGAATGGACAGAAAAATCACAGAAGTCGCTATTTAGTATTTTTGAAATTCTTTAACAAAAATTGTAGTTTCCTTGCTGAATAAATGCAAGTTGATAAGTTTCGAGATTTTTTGTTTTTTGAAAAATAATCGTAAATAAAATACAATCTTTCATACAAGAATATTCAATACTGCTTAAATGAAAAACTTTAATATTTAATACAATTTTGTAGCAGAATATATAATTTTAAAAATTATATTTATATTTAAAATATAATAGAGTATGTGAACGCCAAGACGTTTATTTGAATTTGGATTTATGTTTAAATTTAGGTTTGAATTTGGATTTAAATTGAAAATTGAAAATTAAAATATATAAAATTTTAAAAACGTTTTTTTTATAAAATAAAATATAAAAAATAGGAAATATTATTTGGGTAATTAAAATATAATTAAACCAATAAATTTATTATAAAATTGAAATAAATTTATTTTTCCCCAACAATAATTGATAAATACAATAATGATCAAATTCACTTGAAAAAGGCAGTGCCGAAAATTCGTGAGTATCAAAAAACATCGATATATTACTGATTTATAGTCTTCAAGCTCTCTTTGTAATAAGTTTTTAAAATGTTTATAGACTGTTAAATTTAAAAATTATTTTAAATTGAAATATAATTAAATTTTAATTTTAAATTAAATTTTTACAAAAATTTTATTAAAAAAAATTAATAAAATTTGTTTATTATATCTATAATATATTTATAGTTTTTATATGCTATTTGACGATGACAGGGAAACCATCGAAATATTTCGTAAAGCAAAGGGAAGTCAGTGTTGTGAATACCTACAATTATTTTTATAACAAAATGGGAATAATCTTCTATTTTAGTTTGTAATTCGACAAAATTAACCAATAGCAATCAAAAGATAATTGCCTTTTTTTCATTTTTTCCTCTTCTATCATATTCACCCTAGTATATTTCCAATTATGCTTTTTCACTGCACTTTCAAAAATGAGCACATTTAAAGTTTTGCGGAATTAATATAAACTTCGAACTTAATTCAATCAATTATATCTTAAATCTGAGTTGCGCATAAATATTAATATTATATTTACATAAATGTAAATAAACTAAAATGTAAATAATTTGCAGAAAGCTGCAATAATTTTTGTAAACTTTAAAAAAGCACATGAAGCAAAAGCAAAATAAATATTTAATGAAACAAATATTTCCGACAGGCTACATTTTTGACTTACGTTTTCAGATAGTATCGATACATCCAACTGGTAAATGTCTATAGATTTGATATGAATATTTTAATAATGACAAAAAATATTAGAGCAATTTTTATTACATCAAATTGGTAAAAATAAAAATAATGATTTTACCGACGTTTTAAATAAAATTTATTAACATATCAACAATTATTTATAATTTTAAAATAACTAAGTATACAAAACATAAAGTATCAAAATTGACATATATTCATTAAATTAATATTTTATTTATTAAATTAAACTCAAGAGACATCTGAACTTTTATTATTTTAAAATAATAAAATTAACAAAAATAAAAACAAAAATAAAAGCCTTAAAATATTTTATACCAATATTAAAAATTTGTTACATTATTTTAATTATTATCATATTTCATATTTAAAATAAATAATTTTTTGATCTGATTCTTTAAATAAAAAACATTGTTGCAATGATTTTTCACAATTCATGAAATTCGGTAGCGTAAAATGATTTTCATCTACTTTTTATCATTTTGTTTTTTCCGGAATTATGACTTTGAGGTAAACAATGAAAATAGAAAGAATAATAAAACAGTAATAAAAAAGAAATAGAATAAATTAAATATGAAATAAAATTATTCTAAAATATGAAATGCTATTAAAAAATTATATCTATAACTTTCATGATTGGTGGAACGATTTAGCAGGTTAATCCCAATAACGAACGAGACACTGACTTACTAAATAGTGAATTCATATTTTATTACAAAATTTAGTCTGTATAAATAAGAAAAATAACAGATCTAAGACTCTCAGAATGTGTTTTAATTGAATGTTCAGTTCGCAAATATAACCGAATCATCTCTTGAATCACTTTTGTATCAAAAATGTCAATTTTAATCATAATAAGGAGAAGTCACAGACTTTCCTTTAAACTTAATTAATACTGTAAATTATTTGTATTTTACATTATTTTACAAAATATAAATGAGTGAAAATATTCCCTCAGTCATTTTTTTCTTTGGTTAAGAGTAAAACAATCAATTTTCCTATATCAAATATATACATTTTAAAATTATGAAATTATAGCTTTGGGACTTGTTATAAATATTAAAATAAAATAAATAGGAAAATCACAAAACTAAGGGTATTTTAAGTACTACAATAAATCTAGCATATTCAAGGACTACGTAGCCAAAAAAAATAAACGAAAACAATTAATTATTGGGATAAATTTATTACTCGTTTGGAAGATGAAAAAAATAATTTAACTAATTTTATAATATTTATTCAATTTTATTGAAATATTCAACTTATAATTGTAAGTCCAATATGTTTGAATTGTGACATCCACTTTTATCAAATTCTTCAAAAGTATATTAGTTAAGGAGTTTGTTAAGAAGTGACTACAACAACTTTTCGTGGAAGTATTGAAAGATATCTAGTTCTGTAACATTAATTTAATTTCAAAAGAACCATACGTGTGATCCTTAATCTAGAATTATATCTTTCTTGGAAAAAGTTCAAACGAACTTTGTCACAAATTAAAGAACGAACCATTACAAAAAATTGAATATTAGTAGTTTTTATAAATTTAGCTAAAAATTATAGAATTATTTAATAATATTTCAATTTTATCAATAGATGCAATTAATTTTAATTTTTTTATTTTTAAAATAAAAGTGAAGAAATTAAGTTTTATTAAAACATTAATACATTTCTGAAAATAAATGTATCTTAATTTTTTGAATAATCAATTTATTAAGTTTCATATTCCTTGTCTAATACTTAAAAACAGATAATATTTACTCTCAAATAAATTTAAATTTATATAAAATTAATTTAAATTTTCTAAACACTTTAAATAAAATGCATTTGTTCAAATTATCGAAATAAATTCGCAGGACTTTATTTATTATCTAATAAATTTAATAAAGGAAGTTTAATTTTTTTATGTAATTTTTTATTTTAATATAAAATTTTTAGAAATAATAATGGTAAATTATTTTTTTTTATTTTTTGTTTACTTTTGTTTTTGTTTTCTTTTAATATTTATTTACTTTCATTACAGTTATAGATCAAACCTTTTCCATATGTAACACAAATTTTATCAATATTCGCAATATAAATAATAAAGTTTACCTAAATTATGTATAAAATAAAATAATAAAATTAAGACAGATGTTTAAAATAGTAAAATATTGTCAATTATGTTTCAAAAACAATCGCATTTCTAGAAAAATTAGAAGTGAGTATGAACTAGCTAACTGTACCTGTTATTACAATATAAAGAAAGTTACGAAGTAAGGGGTCAATATTGATAATTTTTCTAACTTAAGGTATAAAAGATAAAGTTAATGAAGTTAAAATGGTATAAGTTAGTGTTTCTCAGCCAGAAGTGCTCAACGCAAATATGATCGGGAAATGTGGACCCCTGGTGAAATGATTTTGGGAAAACTGGTATAGTAATAAAGATGTTGAGTGATGAGATATTCCTTAAACTGACACATTAACAATTTGAATTTAAACTAATATAACATTTTGTTTGAAAATGTTGCAACTTTAATGCAACAAAACTTAAAACTGGTTTCAGGAAACCAATTCAAAATAATTGTTGTAAATTTTTTCACAAAACAATTGACAATTGTTTTATTTTTCAATGAAAAGATTTCAAAAATAAATTATATTTTATTAAATTTTCATTTATCTAAAATAAAACAAATAAAATTAATTCAAAAAATGATATTATTTTAATATTTTTATGTTGGGAGGATAATTTGTTTTACTAATACAAAAAATTGTCTTAATTAAAATTAGTTTGTTTTAATATTTTATTTTTTAAACATAAAAACAAAATATAATTTTTTTATAATTTATATTTATTTTACAAGTAATTTCAAGGTTTTTAAGTTATATTAGAAAATCTTAAAACTCAACCTGTAAGAATATATATGAATTTTGTCTTAAGATGTCTAAAACGCCAAAATCATGTATGGTAGGAAGTTGTAATTGTTCGTCAAAAGGTATTTGCTAGATTTTATGATGGAAATACTGATTTTGAATACCATAGATCTTGACAAAGATCAAATATTTGACGATTATAAGCAATGGGAAGGATACAAATAATTTTTTAAATGTTGACCATACAAATTCTTCAACGCACAAACAATTTGTTTAAATTTGTGAAAATAAATTTAATATAAACAACTGCATCCTAGTCTTAGTATGATAACGTTTCCTAATCAAAAAATTAATAGAAAAGTTTATATTTCAGTTATTTTCATTTTGACAAAAAATCAAATATTTGTGTTTATCATCATAAAAGGATGAATGGTGATCAAAAAAAAAGAATTTTCAATGATAGTAAAAGTTTTGCTTAGCATTTGTTGTGATATAAAAAACATTCTTTTTCAGACAACCTGAACAAGGATAAATTATAAATAAATAAGGTTGAACGACTCAAATTTCAAAATAAAGCTTTCAAAAGCCATGGAAAAAGAAAGATTCTATTTTTGATACCACAAATCACATATCTTCAGAGATTATACTTAATTTTCATTTATTTTAGCAAATGACATATATCATGAAAATGCCAAACCATCAGAGATAATATTCTAAACCCAAAGTTAATCTTCATTGACATTATTCGCCAATTGCTTGAGAAAAAAAAATAATTGTTTTAATGAAAAGTATTGTTTTTTATGTTGTGTATTTTAATAAAGTGTTTTGGTAAATGGTACGAACTTATTTTTTAAATTCAGTAATATTAATTATTTTTTTCAAGGAAAATTAAAATCATTTTTTAATTACATTAAATATTAATTTATCTAACCAGATTTGTATTTTGTTTTAACTGATGTCTAAAAATTCATTGATTTTTTAATTTATTCAATTCAGTTCAAGGAAAATCTTTTAAAACATGAAAAGATTTAACTAATTTTTAACAAATTCTGTTACAAATAATTGTTTCAATAACCAGGAATATAACTTGGGAAATAGATAATAATAATATAGGAAATTCATCAAACAATTTGAAATGAGAGCAGTTAATTGTTAGAATTTATAACATCAAAGAAAATCATAAATATAAACAAACCAAAAAAAATATAAAATAATATTAAAAACAAAATATACTTATGAATTTATGAATATTATGAATATATTTTTAAGAATATTAAGTAGGTTAAAATAAATTTAAACTTATTTATTATATATAAATAATTCCATTTTTACAGCATTTTGGGATAAATATTTGTCTTTTATCGGTTCAACAATTAAATTTCTTATGTGTAAATTATAAATCAAACTGAACTTTTGGATATCGGCAATAGCCTTCCCAGAATAAATTCAAAATTGCAATACGTTAGTTTTTTACAAATATTAAAATTTTTAAATATTAAAGATATTCAAGGTTTGTATGTATTTTTTTCTATATATTGTGTTTGTGTGTTTAATTGATTTTTTCTATTATATTTAAAAATAATTTTACATACATTTTCCATAAAATTTGATTTTATAAATAATTAATGATTCATGCAATAATATTCGTGATGAAATCTGTCTATCTTGTATAGTTAAGGACTAATTAAAAAGTAAAATGTGACTAGAAATTATTTTTTGTTATGAATATTAAAATTCTTATAAATTATTTTTTCCTATTATTCCTCCCCGCTTGCTCAAGGTAATTGCTCCAGATTTAAGAATTGAATTTCTTCTGAAGTTTTGATCTATAAATTCCGTTTCCTTCATCATGAAATCTGAGATGCTGTAGACTTATTTTTTATATAAAATTATTTTATAATTATTTACAGTAAATTTATTACAAAACATGTGAAAAGGCAATAGATACAAAGAAAAATTTATGCTACTCATGCTACATGTTAGTCTAAAGAAATTTACATATTTTTTATTGTCTATTATTAATTAAATTATAAGTAAAATCATTTATTTTTTATTCACCTTAATTTTTATTTTCTTTCAAAATTTTTATTTATTTTCATTACGAATAAAGATCAACTAAAAAGACAGTTTTTCTTAAATTTATTCCTAAAAAATTCATTCAGTCCCCTATCACAATATCTCCCAAACTGTGGAGCACGTTCCTTTCATGATGTAAGGTCATTCTGGTTGATATGTCATTTGTGCGGTTATCAACTTTCTGTAATGTGAGTATGTAAGTATGTCAACTTAATAAATGTTAATAAAATAATAATTTATATTAATTATATGACAGTTCATCACTAATCAGTGGTATTAAGCATTATGAAGCAATTATGATTTTTTTAACATTTATACTTTAATATTAAATAATTTCTAGTTTAAAATAATTATCGTTAATTTATTTAAGGGTATTATTTCTTGGTCACTAGAATTGCTAACTCGGTCACTAACTTTTATCTCTTACAAAGTACGATAATAAAAAAGAAGAGTAATCATCTTTAATCATCACTAAACCTTATTACTAGTATTTACTAAACCAAAGCAACCGAATGGATTTGGAAGAGCCTTTTGAAAACCTAAACCAGTAAGCGAGATGGAGAAAATGAATTTTATAAATGCGACCAGGTAATACGTCAAGGATTGCCACACGACTCAATTATTAAATTAACCTTTAACTTAATATGGTTTAGTATTGTTAAGGGATGTTAGTAAGTGATCAAAAAATACAATTTAAGAGATCACTATCATTTATTTTAAGTAATTATATAAATAAAATAATAGACGAAAATATTAAAAATTAAGTCATCACTTATATACATCGTGATCAATTCAGTAATTTAACAGATCAAAAAGTAACCCCCAAAACATTTTTATTATTTATAAATTCATTCAAAAAAGATTAAAGTAAAAAGTAAGAAAATAACATATTTAATAATAAATAATCACTTTCTGCAAAAAACATGTGAAAGCTGTTTAAAAAAACAAAAATATATTATTTTTATCTTAAAATATTTTGATTGCAATTTCTTTCTAAATTATTATTTTTAAAATAACATACATTTTGGAATAGTAAACATTTTTTACACATTTTTTGTCAAAAGTGAATTTTACTAGTGTATTAAAGACGCGCGGATTTTTGTTGTTTGAAATTAGAGCGTGATAGTTAGAACTTGGCTTTATTTAAGTAAAGTTTCATCCATAAATCTTTTACTATTTCAAATCTAGTAGAAAGATTTTGTGAAAAGATATATTTGATTAGGAATGAGTTTTTTCAAGGAACTGAGTATTTCATAAAAGCCAGTTATGAAAACCATCATTAGAAAGGATTCACATAGATCAAGTTTATCCTTTACCCCAAAAGAACAAAAAAGATTCATTCTTATTATAAGAATCCTTTAATAACTGACAGGATTAACTTCTTGAGGTGAAAGAAAATATATATTCTATAAAAAGTGTTAATAAAAAGAATAAATTAGTAGAAATTGTGTTCCAGAAATAATTAATATCGTTCAATAGTTAACATTTGAATTGGATTACTTTTAACAAATTTTGCAGAAAAATGTATATCAATCATTGACAAGTAACAGAACTCCATCAAAAATAGAACAGAAAGGATGAAGTTGGTAAGAAAATGTTTTACTTAAGACTTGTGTTAGCTATACAAATATAACCTAACTTCGAGGTTTTACTTTTAAAAAGGTCTTACTAAGTTTCAAAAATTGATGCCTATCAAATCATTTATTCAACGAAGATAAAGAAACGGAAAGAGGAATTACATAGAATTAAAAACAAATCTAATCGAATCATATTAACAAATGAAAATAAACTATCGGAAAATGAAGTCCAATTCACAAGGATCTAAGTAATTGTAACAAGTCTGGTTATTGAGGCCTACAATCAAAGAACTAAATCTTCTTCACAAGGGTCTATTCAAAATAATGAAAATATTATCAAAAATGGACACATTTCAAATATCAATCAACAACAAAAGTTTTTAATTTATTTCATAGTACTTCTAAGAGATATTTAGGGAGGTTTTGATTTAAATTTTGATGATAAATTTCATGATTATTTAATTCTATAACTAATTAATTTTGTTAAAAATTTGTGATCAAAATAAATTATATTTCAAATAAAAATATTTCAAAAAATATTATCCAAAAAATGCCCCTCCTATTCGCCCAAACCAAATTGTGAAAGTCGAAGATTCCTTTTGGACTGGAGTCTACACATCTATCTACTACAGAAGCGCTGTTCAAGTTGTCCATTACGTCTTTTAGTTGTAAGGGTAAACCACATAATGCCTCCTGTTGGATAATACAGTGTAATATACGACATGTTATTCCTTCTATTTGCAAGCCTCGTGAGCCCAATATTTTTGTCCGTCATAGCTCTAGCACCGTCGGTTACAATAGCAGTGAACTTGTCAAATCCGCCATACTGTTTTACTGGACATATTAATTGTTTGTAAATATCTTCACCTTTTGTTGTTCCATGTAATGACTGTAATTTTAAAAGTTCTTCTGAATAATTATAGTTTTAATTTACAGTTCTTATAAAGATAATTATTTGGCTTGTATCGGAAATGTCTGTGCTTTCATCCAATACTACCGAAAAATAGCAGCAACTATTAATTAGGTTTTCTAATTTATTAGTGACATGCATGCTAATCTCGTTTACACGTCGGCTTACAGCCTGGTGGGAAAGTGATACTGTTTGAAATTCGTTGTCATTAAATGCTTTAGCCATTTTAATTAATTTTCCATCCAAAAATGGCTTCTTTACTTTTACTATTTCTAAACAAATTTCAAACGATGCAGTTACAGATGCTTCTTGAAATTTTCGTTCTTGATTAAAATAATTCGTTTTATGATCCAGCTGCTTTTTTATTATTTTCACTAGTGGTATTTTCATGTGTGGCGTGTACAAATGATACTTTTTTCTTGCATGGAAAGATAATGACGCTTCAAGTTATATTCTTTACACACAGCTATGATTTGTAAACATTCCAAACACTGTGGTTTACCATTCTTGTTCAGAATAAATAAATAATCTATCTCCCAGCGATCTTGAAATTCTCGATTTTCGAAGTCTATTTTTCTTTTATTAGTAGCACTTATATTCAATAATTATGTTAATTAATAAATAAATATGAAATTAAGTTAATAATATTATAACACAGTCACCCCTCACCAAATTCTAGACAAGACTGCACTCGCACGATTGCATGAATCAACAAAATAGTGCAGGGTAGTGTGCGCATCACGTTCGCCAACAATAGATAAACAACAACCAACCATAAATACAATATGTGGCGCCAATGTTGAGCCAACCATCATCAGACGTTAAGTGAAGGTTAAGTGAAGTTACGCAAAATTAATAGTACCTACTTTAAATTCAAATTAGATTTAAATTTTCACATAGTAAAGTAATTTTAATATTAATAATAATAATTTAGTAACATAAATTTATTCATAGTAAAATGTACAGCCCCAGTTGGACAGCCCTGTACTTGAGTATAAAATAAAATAAAATTATAATAGCATTTTTGTCATTTAAATAAATAAAAATATATATTTTCAATTTATTAATTGACATTTTCATTTATTTTGAAATAAGAAATGAATATTTAACAAAATGACTTTTAATTTAATCAATATGCAAATATTTGTCCACTTAATTTTAATAAAAATCGACAATTTTCTGGAATATTTTTTTGCGTTTTTATCAAATTACCAAAAGTCATTATGAGCTCCCGATATTTTATTCTCAGTATTCTTAGTTTATATAATTTCCAAAAAGATAAATATTCAATTTAAAAAAAATCTAAGTTTTGAAAAATAATAATTTGAAAAACATCTGTCAAAATTCCATTTCTAATTGGCATAGGCCTAACTTTTAGGAGCTAGTCAAATCTGAAGGGAAATTAATCAAAGAATTCATTGAATTATAATAATATATGTGATACTAAAGCAAGATTATAACTAAAAAAATTTCGGAGATAAATATAAATAAAAAATGAACATTTTAGGGCCTCTAATTACCATTTGAATTGATATAATTTGACTGATTTTTTTTCAAAATTTGTTTTCCTCTCGTAATTTGAGTAAATTATCAGTGAGGAAAACCAAAAGGAATATTCTCATATTTTAAATACTATTAAGGATTTTAGTAATGTTAGAAAAATAATTAATATATGAATCAACAAAATATTTTTGGTAAACAAGAAATTTTTGGTACAGTAAACGAACATTTGATTATGCGTTGTGATATATTTTTTATATAATTCCAGATACATAATTACATTCATTTGGAACAAAAAAATTAAATAGTAACAATAATAATAATTAGTTGAAAAATTTGATTTGTTTTAATGTTTAATCGCTTTTATCAACTAAATATTTTTTGGATAAAAAAATATTTTCCTTAAAATTTAAAACAAATAGAATTTTTAACCGCTTTAAATCGAAATCAAAATCATGCAAAAACAGAATTAGGTGTATTTTATTTCAATCTATCTATTTGTCAGTTTTATTTTCGTCTTAAAATTAAAAGTTGAGGCAACATTTGTGTTGGCCATAACATATACGACAATATTGTACGTAAAGTGGTTAATATTAAAGATATGATTTTATAAGAATTCTGACATGATAATATAGTTTCTTAATGAATTGTTCAGTTTATTGGAATAATATAGTGGAAGGCTTCACTAAGTAAAGTAAATGTATATCCTACTTTCTGTGTCACTGGATTACAATCATTCTTTTGTACATTCCACTTTTGAGGCAATTATATTTATTAACAAGGCTCAAGATGAATTTTGTGAAGCGTATAAATAAAATTAAAAAATTATATTGTCAATAAATAAAATTTCACGATGTATAAAAAGCAAATTTAGAATACGCAAGGTTATCAAGTGAAAAATGAATTATATAATTTGGTAAAAATCTTATATCGTTGACAATAAATTTCCTACACAGATAACCATCGACTTTATAACAATAAATAATAATAATGAGCTTTCACAGAACTCAGTTTGTACTGAAGTTTTCATCAGTTTACAAACAAAGAAATTTAAACAAAAGAAATACGAATATATTTTATAAGAATTATAAAAAATATGACATGATAATAAACAAAAGTAATTAAAAAATACTCTTATAATATATATCTAATCATAAAATAGGATTTAACAATAAAATATTTTATTATTATTATTATTATTATTATTATTATTATTATTATTATTATTATTATTATTATTATTATTATTATTATTATTATTATTATTATTATTATTAGTATTATTATTATTACTATTATTATTATTATTAAAACTTTAAAATAACTTGTCGGTAGAGGAATAATTTATAAGATTATAATTCAAATAATTAACTATATAAGCCATGATACACAGTGTTTTTTCATAAAATTAAATATTTCGACCTAAATTATGTAATTGAATATCATTAACTAAATATTTATTTGGAAATCTGCTTCAAAAAATATGCAAATCTAAATGAAATTAAAATACTTTTAAAAGTTAAAATCAAAACAAAAATTAATTTTTCGATATTAGAATCTGAATAAATTTCTACATTTTTTTAAATCTTGTATTATTATTAATATTGTTATAGTTAGTTTTTTATTGAAATGTAAAATATGTAAAATATGTAAAATAATGTAAAATAAAGTAAAATAATGTAAAATAATATAAAATAATGTAAATCATGTAAAATAATACAACAAAATTTCTTTATTACAAATTAAATATTTGCATTAATTTGTGGATTATCTCTTACGAAGTGTTTATGCCAGGGGTAGGGAACCTGCGGCCTCCGGAGCCTTATCAAAATAAATCTTAATTTATATAAAAAACCTTGAATTTTGAGGATTTACAAATAAAAATACTTGTAACTACTGAACAGTATATATACCGTACTGTACAAGTATCCCGCCGAGTACAAAGAACGAAATATAAAAGTCAATCATTCACACCCATAAATACATAACTTATGTAGACGAATAAATAAGATTATTGAGCACTCATTTGTAAAATGATGACTTATTTGCATCAATTTTTAGATTCAGAATCAATAAAAATTTTCCAGAATATTTCGTATAGCTGCATTTCTCAAATCTGTAGATTGATTATAAACAAAAGATATAAAATGAAATTAATTAATGTTAAAATACTTTTTGACTGCGGCCTCATTTGAAGGCGACAAATTTCAATGTGGCCTATGGAAATAAAAAGGTTCCCAACCCCTGGTTTATGCAATTGTTTTGGTTTTTCAATTTCTTTTAAAATCTTGATAGAAAGGATCAGAAGTTATCTTTGAGGGAAATTGGTAAATTTAGCATTGAGTTTTGATTTATAAATCCACAATAAAAAAGAAAGTGATTCTTTACTACATTTTGAATGTATTTACAAAATATATGTAATAATAATCGGTGATCTTTTGACATTTTCTCATTCGTTATAAATCTTACGGATATGTTATGAATTTTTTAATTTTTAGACTTTACATTATCTTTCATAATAAAATTTTAATAAAAATAGTATTATTTTATAATTTTTCTTGTTGAAGCCCAAAAGTCTTAGTTAGGTTATTATTAAAGGCATCGACGTAACTCGATGGTTGGTTTTTATTCTTCTTTTATGTGGTCCTTAATTCGCATTTACTGCTTTCATTTTTTATCAAATGATCTATTTAAAGAAAACATGTAATATTTAATTTTAAATAAAAGATTTTAAAATATAATTTATAATAAAATAGATATCAAATTTAAAAATATAGTATTATATGCTTTTTCGTATGATACTATTATTAGTATATAGAATGTAGTTAAGGAAAAATTTGATAAAAAATTTAATAAAGGGTTTCGAAAACTGTTGAAAATAAATATAGAGGAAGAAAGATATCAAAAATAGTGTTGAAGTACTATTCGAACATTAAAATGGAATAAAGAAAAGATATTGTATAATAATTTAGCAAGAAATTACAATTTAAAACGGCCAAACTGTTCCCTCATTAAGTCAAAGAAACCCTGGTTATTTGAATAGAAGACTGCACTCAAAAAATACCCATTTAAAATGACGCACAATTAAGCAAAAGGTTATGAAAATATATCAAAGTTTAAAAGAAATAAGGACAATATTCTACATAACAGTAACAAAAAATCCAAAATCTCAAAGTATGAGTTGAATAGAAACGCATAATTTAAAAATGCATGGAGGACGTGCTTAAACAAATACACTGGTTTATAGAGGATGTACAATATACAGTGGATCATATTTTAATGCTAAAGAAACGGAATTCCCTCTTTCTAGTGACTTTGATTGTTCTTGTAATTTTATTTTGTTTGTAAAATTTGTAATTTGTCCATTTTAAATTTAATTCAGTGGTGTTTTCGTGAAGTATAATTAATTTATCTTTTAAAACTGTACCATATACGTACTTGATAATCATAAAACCTACAAATATTGAGTTGAAACGTACGTTGATATTCTATATAATATTCTATATAATGATATTCTATATATAACCTGTGGTAAGTATTTATTTTGTAAGCAGATATATTTTGCGATTTACTCAGATAGTAACGAAAGATTATTTGCATTTTTCGGCACCCCTAAACTAATCTATTATGATCTGAATCTCTCACATCGTTCAAATCCTTTTTTATTATTACAAGTAATACAAATTCCCAAAGGAAAATGTCTGTCTATATAAGTGTATAATATATATATATATATATATTTCATTATCCTTTTTATGATTTAGTTTAAAATTTCAAAATCTTTAGAAACCTACCAGTGACATAATAAAAAAACTGAGGAGTCAAAAAAATATTAAAATTATGTAATTCTGACTTACGTTTTCACAGATGGAATATCTAAAACTCTGGAAATAGTGTAACTTTGGTAACTCGTTTCAATCCCATCAACTATTTGTTTGCGGAATTCCGGTTTTTCCCTGTCAGTGGAATAACATCCTAGATATTGAGAAATATAATGTTTTATTTATATCAAATCTATATTGACCTATGCCCATATTAAAAATTAGAACAGTTCATGTTAAAATTTAGCAATTATATTAATATTTATTATTAAACTTATTTTATTGAGAAAATTAATTTCAAGTTTAATTTAAATAAGCAAACGCTTACCGTGACTATACAATGGAATGTTTAAACAAAATATAAAATGGCAATTATTATTTTTTCACTTGTATTATAAAACATTAATTATTTAAACTAGATTAAAGTCAAAATTTTTATTTATAAATTTTTAAACTCTAATAATTAATATATGAATTTTTAGAGCATTGTATGTATCAAATTTATTCTCTTAAGATACCACGATGCAATTTAATATTAAATAAGATATTTATATACTCGTTATTTATATATTCGTTATAGGATTGTCGCAATTTGCGGTCCCAAGGAACATTATGTCCTGCTAATTAATATCTGGAATCCCGTGAATCTACATGAACTTTCGCGAACCTAATTCCAAAAATACACAAAGGTTGACCATTTATGAATTTAATAAATTTAATGTTGCATTATAATTTAGTCAACTAGAGTTGGCAGAACTAAAATTATGTGGAATGTCTTCATTTATGAGGATTTTTTTATTCTTTATCAAAAATTATAGAGGTAAATATTTTGTGAAATCACAAAATTTATTAAAAAACGAATTAAGACACTGATAAAAAGGTAAATAAATTTTAAAATTTTGAAAATAAAAATATTAACCATTTCATTTTTTAAGCGAAAACTTGATGAATTGAAATTTGCCAAGTTATTTATGGTACTGGTTGAAAAAACAAATAAATATTGGGCAAAATCTGATTTTCACTCAAAATGAACGTGAATTTTGACCAAAATGCGTGATACAGGCATAATAAATAAAATTTAAATTATTATATATATTGCTTAAGAGTGAATGGCTATGTGGAATGAATCTATGTTGAGTACAATGGTGATTCTGTGATGATTGTTTAAATAAATCACTTGTCCGCCCCAATATACGAGCTAAAATGTTTATGAATTCGCGTCAATTTTGTGATAGCAAATTTTTAGATGATCAAAATATCCATTTTTTCAGCAAATTCACTAATTTTGACAGATCGCAAAATCAAGGAATTGCTATCCGAGTAACACTTAACATCTCATTTCCAACACTCATTTCCAACTATTTCCAACTCAAGAAATCCATATAAATGAGTAAGTTTCTCATTAATCTTTAGTTAATTTATAAAACCTTTCTACAGAATAACAATAACTGATAAAAAAGATTATTGACGCAAAGGAGAGGGTCGCGAATTCTACGAAATTGGCCATATTCTTGGAATCAGAAAGAAAACATTGATGTCTTAAAATAAAATATAAAGACTGGAATTTATTAAATAAATTAAATAGGAAAATAACTTACGTTTTTATCATAAATTTATCATAAAATCTAAAAGATAATTTAAAATAGTTATATTAAATGAAAAAAAATCAGAATAAATAATTTAAAATACATAAAATACATAAATTTTAAACCAAACCAAAGCTCAATTGAATTATCTTATTTAATATCTTATTAGTGATTATCAGTTGCGCTTTGGTGTACAAATGTTGACTAAAAATATTTAAGAACTTGAATAATGATCTCATAATTATATAAAATCAAAATTCAAGCCTTAAAATTTACTTACATGAAAGCTGTTTATAAAGTTAAATAAAAAAGTCACCTCAACTGGTGTACACACCAACGTGTATTACAGAAACTTTAATATTTCGGAATTAGGTGTATAGAAACTTTAATATTTCGGAATTAGGTGTAGAAAAAGTATTGTTCCGAGTTTTTGAATTGTGGTGAGAGTTTTCTATGTATTTATCTGAACAAAAACATCAAATAATTGCTCTATTGACAAATTATTTCTGGCTGATTCAGCAGTAATGAGGCTTCCTTACCGTAGTGATATTTTGTAAAAGCTAAATAAAGTTAGTCTTTCGCAACAAGGAGGAATTTTAACAATAATTAATGTAAAAAATAAAATATCGGTAATTGACCAGAAAATAGTGTTTTGAATCAGATTCATTGAAAAGAGCATTCTACATTAATGAATTTCGTATATTTTTGTTTTTGTGTGAATTATGAATGAATAAATAATATTTATTTTTTTATACTTTTCTTGCAGTAAGTAAGGGTCCTCCAAACCTTTTTAACAAATAAGGGGTCCTCGGTAAAAAATAGTTTGAAAAACCCTGGTGTTCAGAATTAGGAAAGCTCATTTGGCCTAATATCATCCTAGAACCCATTTGGTATACAATTTTAATAGTGTGAAAAATAATTGTTTTTATAATTGTTGATTTGAATTTTTATTAAATAAATACACTTTCTCCGTTAACTTTTAACTAAATTTTGAAATTTTATTAATTTTTTTATGAATAAAAATTTTTGATAAAATGAGATGTAAGTTGACGGTATTTTTTTAATGGAATAGAAATACTTTTGAAAGGAAAAGTTGATAATGAAACATATTTTTAATTATTTTTATTTAACAGAAAAAATAATCACAGCAAGTGTGTATATATTATATACTTTAACATATAATATAATATATATTAAATATATAGTTAAAGTATATAAAATAAATGCACTTTTAAATAATTCCGTAGTAAAAATTCATTTTTGCATTACAGGGTAAGCAAATTAAATCTGTTAACCTCCTCAATCCGGACTTTTTATTTTTTATTAAAAAAATACCTTTTTGAAAATATTTTATTCAGAGACTTAAAGGATGATGAAAATTTTTTTGTATTTTTTAAGACTGACAATACTGAAAGAAATAATATGCTAAATAAATTACGATGTTTATATGTTCCCTAGTAAAAAGAATTGAAAACGGTTTCTAAAAAGGAGAAAATATTGTACTGAGGCGGTTAAATAAATTGGTAATAATGAGTATTCTAATCAGTGATGGGCTTTAAAAACTTTAGCGACCGTATCACCGAAACCGGTAGAAACCGGTCAAATCCAATTACTAATCATGATCCGTACTCAGAACTCGAATGCATTTGCCGTTTTTTATTTAATTTTATATAAATTTAAACGATTATTACAAATCCTCCCATTATGTGGTACTATTTCCATACAAATAAATAAATCTTTCGAGCAATAAATGATAATAAAAACCAGTTCGTCCGAAAGAGTGCGAACCGGCTTAATGTAATCCGTTACTCTGACCATGGCATTCAAAACATATTTGATACAAGTTACGCTTAGCTAATATTTTATAAATGGTTCCTAATTTTAGTTTAAAATTAATCTCAAACATCAATGAACATCTTTAATTGTAAAATGAATAAAACCGACATAATTGTAAGTTTGGGACATTTTGTGGAATGTTGGATTATTCAATACAACATAATTCCGTAAAATGCGTTTCGTATTCAAATCTCATCCACCAAATAGGAAATAACATTATTATTTCAGAAAATGTAGATATTGTAAATATTGTCTAATCTAAAAAATAATATAATTAAAGTAAATAATTAAAATGACGGTAATGCAAATTTAATAATAAATTTTTTAGATAAATAAAAATGAATTTTTGAATTTGTCAATAGACATAAATTAGATGTTAAAGTATTCACAGAAATTCAACACGTGTTTCCAAAAATTAATGAAAAGTAAGTTAATTGTTTATTTCTTTTTCTATCAACTGCACTTCATTTCCCACATAAACAATAAGAACGATATTTCATTAAAGATTTCTCAAGAGAATCTTGTTTAGACAGTATTGAAAATATATTACTAAATGACGTACATTAGCTTCTTCGGTGACTTGGGAATTATGATTTATATTTTCTATTAATGATGAAAAGTTTTAATCTTGAAATCTATGGGACGCACATAAAATATATGTTATTGTAATACAAAGAAAAACGTACACTGTCTAAATGATAATAAAGTTTTGAATCATTGTTGTAAAAATATAATAAAATATAAATAATAAGTATTACATTTAATTTTGATCTTAAAACATGTCTATTAGTGTCCAGCACTCTATGAGCCTCCCGCTAAGGTTATTCATCTTGCAGTGATGAAATGAAAAGAAATATATATCTACTAGTTCACTTTGACATAAAAGTTAAATTATTTAAGATATTAAATACATAAAAGGGTTAGTTTCTATCCTTTTATTAGGAAAATAGACTCATACACCACCCTATCCAAATCTCTTAATAAACAATTCAGAGAATCCAACAATTTGAGATATGAATCACGTTTCTTAACAATTTTAAAGAAAACGATTGTTTTTAAAATTCTAATAATAAACTAATTATTAATAAAAATAAATTACATAAAAAATTAAATATTTTTAGAATTTGAAAAATAAACTAAAATTTTAATATAGGTAATATTTATTTATTTAATTTCAAATAAATTAATTTATTTAAATGTTTTAAATAATTATGTTAGACTTTAAAGATTAGGTTCATTCGAATTGATTTGAACTTGAAAAAATCTACGTATTTCTGTTTTGTCATTTTTAAAGAAATTTTTTTATACACGAAACTTTACTTTATTCATATATTTATATTTTAAAAATTGCTTTTAATAATTTATTTTTATATTATTTTTTAATATATGCTCCTTGCTTGAGGGTGCCGTGAATAATGAAAAGTGGCGGAGTAATTTATTAAACTATTAGACAAATTAAATAGAAAATGTGTTTATTCAACTAACTGATTTATAATAAACTTCTTTACTAAATTAATTACATTTCTAAGTTAATTTATATTCATTGACTAGTGGGTGTATTTTGTGTTTAAGGATGTGTCTCTAACATCTTAACTTTTACTAATTCTAATCAGTGGGAGTATACACTAACTAGTTGATGAACACATTAAAGTAGATAAAGTATGCACTATTTAAAATAATATATACTTTCACTGAAACAGCTAGTGGAAGCATACATCAACTAGATCGTCTATCCACTGACTGAAATGTATACTTTAACTGTAACATATATAATTGGAAAATATATTAAGACCAATTCACCGTTATACGGTAAGTCATTGAAATTTTTTAAAATTATATAAAAATGAATATTTCAGTAATTTTTAGGAATAAAAGTTATTTTTAATAAAAGTAAACATTTTCAACGGTTTTAGTCTCTATCTCACTAAAATGTCCAAAATAATAAATTTAAAAGTCAAATAGAACAAAATATTAAAAAAATGTTTTCTTATTTTTTACAATGCAAAGAATTTTATTATTTAATTAGCGTTTCATCATAAATTTGCTGCTTTCTGTATTTTCCTTGACCGAATCGTCGAAACTCTTGCTGCACTTTTATATTTTTCGTTATATATAGGATAAATCACAATAATTTGGGGTTTTGAGTCAAGGATAAATTGACGCCACGAAAATATCATAATTTTCAAATTAGAGTACCAACAATATCATATATTTAAAATTTGTAAAGAAACATCATTTTTTAGTATTAACTCAGGATTTTTATAAAACTAGCGAGATGCTTGAGTAGATTTACGTTAAATTAAATAGCGATCACAAAAAGCGATCATCAAAACCGTGATCACAAAAATAGAGAGTGGTTAAAAATAGCGACCATCAAAACAGCGACAATAAATTCTAGAGAGAAGATATTTAATCAATAATTAAAAGGTTAACATATGCGTTAATTACTGAGTACAAATCAAATTAATTTGAGCAGCAATAAAAAATTCTATTTAGCAGTAATCTATCGCTCATATCTATACGTAGCGTATTTAGTGCCATTGATGATCAAGAAGTTAATTACTGAGTAAAAATCAAAAGGTAGTTAAAGTAAACAGATGAAAAACCAGGTAATCACCAAAAAAAATTTCTTTTTTATTTGAGCAGTAATCAAAGAAAATTTAAACTATAACTTATAAAATAATAAAAATCAATTTAAAAAAACCTTAAAGTAATAATGGTCGTGATTTGTTATTGGTAAACGGCTATACATTTCGTTACAACTTGCGTCTTCAAGTTTAATATTAAACATTTCCGAGCATCTGTTATCTGTATATTATACATTTTACCTTGTTAATCTTATTCCATATATAAATTTTCAATTTATATAATAAATCGCTATTTTTAACAACTCACTATTTTGTGATCGCGGTTTTGATGATCGTTGTTTTGTGATCGCTATTATTAACGTGCAATTTTTAGTAAACTGACAAATGTAATAATTTTAGGAATCGGTTTATTTATTAATATTATTTTTATAATTTATTACATTATCAAATTCAAAGATAAATGAAAGATTAAGAATTTTGGTATTTGAAGAATGTTTCCTAAAAAATTTTGAATGACCATAAAAAATGTTGTCACTACTTTAACTTTATATGCCAACATGTGGATGGTAATGTTTACCATAATACCTTTTCTTTGAACTTTTATATTTGTTATCAACTTAATTTGGTGTTTAAGACAAATTCAAATATAATTATTAATTTTAATCTAGTGATTTTTTGGTATAACAATTAAGAACTATTTAACATTATTGATACCAAAATAAAAAAGATAGCCTCGATAACAAAACCTAAAATCTTTTAACCACTTGCGCTATGATTTAATTTTCGGTAGCTGAGCCGCGCTCTACTATATAAAGTATCGTAAGGCATCGACGCCTCACCGCGTCAGCGAGCTCAGAGGTTTGACCAGTGCTTAGCGCGAGGGTAGGGTCTTACATAAAAGATTTACACGAATATAAATAATTATTCACAACAGCAACGTTGCAAACACGTCGTTTTTGTTTTTGCGACAAATACTATCGACGTGGTATACACGTCACTTGCAGTTCTGAAAAAAATCATCAAGACGTGCCTGGTACGTCAATATAGCGCAAGTGGTTAAGGAGAGAGAAATAGGGTCTCCACACAAAAGTGTTTAGTAACAAGACATTAGTAACAAAATATATCATAAAAATTGTGACAGTACAAAATTTTATCTTTGATTAAAAAATTCATATTTCGTCCATTTGACATGTCTACAAAATTGTGTAATATTCCTAAGTTTGAACGTCAAGATCAATGAAAGTTTTAACTCATAATAATAACCAGATATTTGATATGAAGGATACATTAATGAAACTTCCACATTTGTATATAATTCAACAATAATCAAACCGATTTATTTATTTTTGATAGAATATAAAGATCAGTTTTTACTAAATTGCAGTATTTAACCGTTTGCGGACAAAATTCGTATCGTATAAGCCATTTAAGGCCAGCACTGTTGGCCTACCGTCCGCAAACGGTTAACTTCAATACGTAGATGATTTCAATGTATAAATTGTTTTAATGACATCACCATAAATTATTGAAAAATATATGATGATTATTGCTTTGATCAACAATTTTACTCGAATTTTGAGTTAACATTTATTTGTTGGTGTTATTGACAATATTGTCATTGTTGAAAGGCAAGCAACTGACATGATCATAAAGCACTGAGGAAATATAGACTCATTGACAGATTTCAAACATTCAGATCATTTCCATATTCTATAATGACTTGGTAAATTGGGTCAGATTGTTAAATCCTATTTATCAATTAAATCATCGACCTCCTTTCCTAAACTTCGCTTCTCATCTTAATTTCAAGTTTTCAATGAAAGTTCCCATAAATTATCCTGTAAAGCTGTACCATATTGTTATCGGCACAGACTAAAAAGGAAGAAACACAATCTGTTGCTAATGTACCTAATTTAGAAAATAAGCAGGAGCCTCAGGAAGATATCATGAGGAGTGAAGTCAGTGAACTACAGATAAATACAAATCCTCAAGTTAACAGTTTTAAAGACAATACCGTGACATCCCATTTGTCTGATCACGACTCGTTAGATGTCATAAGAAGCAATGAATATGAACCATTTATTATGAACCTGTAAATATCTACAAAACAAGAACACAGATTTGTTTATTGAATGACAAAATCTTGAAAGTGTATTGGAGACAATTACAAATTACAGACTGAATTTCGACGAAGCTAAAAAAGAATCAGTTGCAGTTGCTAGCAAGTGGGGAGTTGAAATAAAACATATAGACAAAAGAATTACCAAAGTAAAGTGATATATTGGTAATTTTACCAATGATCAGAGATTGACTGACCCAGAAGACACATTTTGAATTAATATTTTTAACCATGTGTTAGATATTATGAACTCACAATTGAAAACTAGATTCCAATGAATGCATAAAGTAAGCAGTTTTTCAGTACTTTTTCCAGCAACTCTTCTCGCAGAGAATGATAGCAACATTGTGAAAGCTGCTAAGTCATTACAAGAAACATATCCCGACGATATCTCTTCAGAATTTCCGCTTCAGTAGTTGTCTTTCCGAATGTTAATGAGCAGTAAAATTGAAAAAAATACATCCGTTAAGCAACTGGCAGACTTACTAATTGTGCATTACGCCTCTGTTTCATCTTCGTATCTGGACGTGGTAACTGCTTTGATTATGCTTTTGACATTGCAAGTTACAGTGGCTACAACAGAAAGGTCATTTTCGAAACTTAAGTTCATCAAATAATTTCTTCGTAATTTGATGGGTCAAAAACATCTTAGTGGTTTAACCTTGTTGACCATTGAAACCTCACGGGCAAAAGTTATAGATGTTGACCAGCTCATTGATCCGCTTATCTGATTAAATTATTGGGGCAGTACTCTGTCAAATCTTAGACAATGAGCTAGAACCACCTGAATTCTTCTAAAAAATATTAAATCTTCGCTATTCACAGAACTGTTAAACATTTTCATTACATCTTAGAAGGTGACACATTAAACTGTCCATTGAAGTTCATTTTGTCCATGTAACCATTGTCAAAGTTAACTATTCCATCCTAATCCTAAATTGTTCAAAATTAAATCTCTTAATTCCATAAAGAACAACGTTTCCTTTTGTTGTTCTTCCTTATTTATTAATTTTTATTATTGGTTTACCTCCGTTATAAAAGAAGGGGAAGGAGAGTTCCTATGTCATGGTCATATAATTCAAGTATAATTATATTTACAATACAGTAAAATTTTATCAATGCCTACATTTACTAACATTATATTAAATTATCTATATTTAAAAATATATCAATATATTATATTAAAATTATATATTGAAAATTTAATTTTTCTACATTATTTTCAATCATAATTTTGTTTAAACAATTTATTTCAATTTTGATAAAAACCAATTTAATTTATTGTAATAATTTTCAATTCCGATAAAAGTTTTTCCCGAAAGCTCGACCAATTCCTTTCGAAAATAAGAAAATTCCCAATTATCATAGAAATCAATATCAACAATATCTATAAATTGCTGAAACAAAATATTTCCCGCAAACTAATTATTTTATACGCCTTGCAGTTGATTCACGTTTTCCCAGAAGACTGGCCACCGTCTCTCCGCACAATTAAGTTATATAAACCTATAAAGAAAGACCAGGAAGAAATTATGCAAATAAACAAAGAAATTGTAGCTAAAATAGAAGATACGTCATCTTGGAGCGTTAATCGTCATATTAAAATAACTGACATCGACATTGTGAATCTGGATTGACTATTTCAATTATGAGTTATTGGCTAATTCGTTTATGTGACATTAAGTTGGATTTATTTTCATCAAATTTTATTGGATTTTGATTGGTTTATTTTGCTGTGCCTTTCACTTATAAATGCCTATTGGATGATTTGTTTCTATTCTTTTGCAATTAAATCTCTTCAAGGTAAGTTGTTTTAATTTTGATTCTTATTAAAAAATTTCAATTTGAAATTAAAATATTTTTTTTATTATAAGTTCGTATTTATCTTATTTAATTTTAAAAAATTTAAAAATATATTTATTTAATTTGTTATTTAATAATTATTAAATTTTATTACTAATTTTTTTTATGGAAAATTTATATTGGATTTTATTCAAATGATAAAAGTTTGTAAATTTTCGATTTATCATCATTTCTTTTCAGATTATACATTAGTGTTTTGTTTTAAATTTCTTGTTAAATTGATTTGTAGTCTAAAAAAATGAAAGAAGATAAAATAAATTGAAAATGAAAAACAACAAGTGGTTAAAAGGAAAAGATTTGTAAATTAAAATTTATTTTTAAAATTGTTTTTATTTGTATATTAAAATATTTCAGATTGTATTTTAAATTAAATTTATAATGATATCTAAAATATAAAAACAAGAGATTAATTTTCCATCTTATCTTTGAAACTCGTTTAAAAGGTTCTTTTATTTTAGATTTCCTTTTATATGGATAGTTATCAAACAGCTAAAATTTTGTTATGTTGAGACTTTTCCAATCATCGAATTCATGGCCATCATTTTAGTGTAGAATCGAGCGTTTAGTGTAAGAAAAAATATTTTCGGTTGCATTGAAATAAATATAAATAATATTAATCATTAAATAATTTAAAAATTTATTTAAATCAGCATATTTTTTTGTTTAATTAGTAACTTTTTCTAAAATATATAGGTGAATGCCAGAAAAAATATTCATTATCTAACAAAAAACATAATTTTATTTGTATTTATATTTTTGATTTTCTTTGATCGGTTTTTTACTATAGAATTTCATTTGTCTTTATTTTGACTATAGATTAATGTTTATATTTTATATATATTTACACAATTTTTCAACACTGATTTTCCTTTTTTTTAAATAAATAATATATTAGTTTTAAAATTATTTTTCAATATTTTATATTAAATATTATTTTTCAATAATTGTTCAATAAGTGAAAAATAAACATTGCTTTATTGTTGAAATGAAGATAAATTAAACAGATTTTTTGCGTCATTTCATTGGCAATAAAAATTTGCAAAAGTTTCTACTTATTCTACTTAACCGAAACAAACGGTCTTTTTTCTCCTTTTTGCCAAACTGAACACATTGTTGAGGAATTAATGATAACTTTCAAAATTTTACCTCAAAGATATATTTCTTTAACTTAAATTGGCTTATTTTTTTAACTTCAAAATTGATAAATTTGATTTTTATTATCTTTTGAGTTTAAGGAGGATTTCCTATAAGTTGTTGCATACTCTTCTTTTACAACTCAGACCTAAGAACTTAAATCTCAGAAGATTTAAGAATCTTAAGAAAGAAAATCGCAAAATTCAAAGAATGAAAATGATTATTGTTTTGGAATGAAATTTTTTCAAAATATTTAGAAAAATATTTGGCACTGTAATTTGTTTGTTTTATACAATTGCAATTACATATCATACCAAGCCATGACACTCACAAGAAAATGGATAAGAATATGATTTATATCGATGAAGTCACATGAATTGTAATAGAGCTATCTTTTGCATTGACGATTTATGAAGTTCTTGAAACGTTGTTTTTACTAATTGCAAGTAAAAGAAGTTTTGTTTTGCAGATTTTATTCCTGCTTCCACCTAGTATTTCATAAGTATTTCAGCAACCAGCGAATAATTCTTTAAATACCAAAGCTTCCATAAGCATATGTTCAATTAAACGTAAAATAACAGCAATTTGTTTTCATATACAGCGTTTGGAGTTCTGTTAAATATTTCAAAATTTATTTGGCTTTCTTCATCAAGGAAGGATTTGTTTTTTGAGCTTTTTCTTCAACACTATGTTTCGCTATTTTAAACATCCTTTAAAAACAGAAATATTTATTTGTCAGTTGAGATTCTGTTGGTGATATAAAAGCTCAAATTTATTTTTCCAGTATCATTTTATCATTTTCTTTATTAATTCTTTCAAAGTACGAAACCTGAAGCAAAAAGTTATTGTTTGAAATTACATTTTTATAATAGACTTCCAACAATCCATTTTTTTAAGAAAATGGAACTTATTTTAAGAATTTTTCATTTCTTTTTATTAGTTAATTTGTTCTAACAAGTAATTTATTATTGGTGTTTTTTGACCTCAATCAAAAAGAACTTTTTGTTAAACGATAATAGTTTGTCTTAATGTCAACCGCCCAAGAATATTTTACTAAATCCTGATTGGTTTTACGTATTACAGAGTTAAAACTTCGTTTTACGGCTTCGTTAGGGTTTTAACTCTGTTATTTCATAAGATTGATTTTAAAGTGCTGTGATATAAATTAGTGTAAAATTCATAATAATTCATAAAATTAAGTAATTTACAATATAGTGAGTAGTGTAAAATTTTATTTTATAAATGCTGAATGTTGAAAAATAATACTAAATAAACATTTGTAAGAATACGCTAAGAAAATAATCCGAAAAAAGCCCCTTTATAAACGAACTAATTGAGTGCTTTATTTATTGAAATTTACAACAGCCTTTTTATATATTTAATTAATCGGTGTAATGAAAATAATTTTTTTTTAATTAAAACAATCGAATAAGTGAATATAAGTAATTGTTTTAAATTGAATAACGCAATAATTCGCAACAGTTGAAATTTATAAACCTGAATTTAACTTAATTAATTTTTGTTGTCTACTTTTTGTTTTAATTATTACTTGTATAGTGTTGATGTATTTGATCAATTTAATAGACTAAATATTCATTAATTTTCTCATTCGATGAAAACCTTTTTCAGTATCTGACAGTAATGCTACTTAATTTGGATTAATATTTAAATGAATAATTATAAGATTACAGTATTTATTATTTTATTATTATTATTATTATTATTATTATTATTATTATTATTATTATTATTATTATTATTATTATTATTATTATTATTATTATTATTATTATTATTATTATTATTATTATTATTATTATTATTATTATTATTATTATTATTATTATTATTATTATTACTATTATATTATTATATTATTATTTCATTTTAGACATACAAAATATTTAATGTTGCAAAGTTGAAATGCCTTTAGCCACAGTCATATTGATAAGTGGATTTTTAATACTCTTTGGTAAGCTCTTAATAAAATACTTGAAAACAATATTTTGTTTTAATTTTGTTTTAATTTATGTAATTTTCTGTTATATTATTTAATTTTAAGAAGTAATTATTTCTATAAGCGATACCAAAAACCAAAGTATATATTTAAATTGTGGATCAAATATTTATTTAGAACTTATACTGACTCCTTTTAATATCTCTATAAACTATTAGAAATTAACATCGTTTTAAATATTATGATCGCTTTTTAATTATTATAAGAGTTTAGAAGTAATAATATAAAATATTCAACAAAATTTTTTTTTAAAAATGAAGTTGTATATTTATCACGCTAAAGACAAAATTTATATTCATGAGATTTGAATATTTCTGACAGACAGAAGTATTTTACAATAAATGTCAAAATACATTCATGTTATGTAGGAAATAAATGTTTTATTTAATACATATAGCATGCATATAGCAGTGTTTTTTAATTTAAATATAAATGAGTGTGAAAGGGGTTTCCAGACTTTTCCTTTAAGAGCTGCAAATAGTGATATTTGTTAATTCCCGAACTAACTATTAAAATGCGTTATCGTTGACACGATCAGTATAATATAAGTTATTAAAATGTGATAAAAATATTATTTTTTATGTCTATTTTCTCTAAAATGTGTGAAAAAAAGTATTTCTGTTGGAATTAGTTAATATTAGAAATGATTTTTCTTCAACTTACCATTTCCCTGGTGAAAACTCAACTGGGAAGATACGTAATATCATTCTACTATTCAAATTGAGTTTTATAAAACGAGAAAATATTTTTTAATCTAAGAGAATAGTTGATCAAAACAAATATACCAATATAGTTATAGTAAGGTTTCTATTTTATTAGTTTGTATTTAGTACAGAAAAGAATAATTTTTAATCGCAAAACATAATTTCAAATTAATATTAAACAAAAAAGATCCACATATTTACTTGTTTTCGGTTAAACTATTAATTGAACCCTAAACAAAAAGACAACAATAATTTGTTTAATTAAACCCAGAACCTTTTCTGCACATGGAGTTCTTCATCACCCCATGTGCTTTGAGATAAAGGTTTTCCCTATGTATCTGGATTTTGTTTAGGTAAACGTAAAATACTGAACAACAGTAAATATAAAAAAAATTAAAGAAACAGATATTTATGAAAATGTGTGGATTTTGTAATAATTGTGGGCAAGAATGGTCAGTCTGATTTGGGTTTTGTTGGGAAATTAAAATTTTCTTTCACTATCACTAACATTTCTAAATAATTTTTCTATTTTTCTTTTGAATTATATTATTAAAGAATAAATTTCTACTTTGTCCATCCAAAGATTAAAGTTCTTTTTACAGAGGAAAAAAATTGATAACTTTTAAAACTGCTATATTTTACTTTTCTCGGAAATATTTTGCCTTTAATGCAACAAAGCATTTTTAGAAAATTATAAAATTAGAGTTTCTTTCAGTAAATGCTTCACTGAAAAATTTTTATTTTCATGTGATAGCAATGAATTCTATTAGAATTCTCATATCGGCGATATTCAAGTAAATTATCCGTTACTTCTATGTTATGGAAAACTCAGAACTTCTGTTAGATTCTTTTCCTGTTTTTAGTAATTGATTCATCTGTGTTTATTATCAAATTTTATCCTCAATAAGTATTTTTCTCATTTTTATTAGGTATTTTTAGATAAAAATTAATTTTAATTATAATATTTTTAATGGACTTGTTTTAATAAAAATAACATTAACGTTGCATGATATATAGTAATCGAAATTTTAGAAAGAAATTACAGGAAATTTAATAATTACAGAACTATCCGAAAGTACTCGTTAATTTATACGCTTTTATTACAGTTAAAATATTTTTAAATAATAATTATATAATATAACAAATAATATAAAAGTACAATGAGAGTTTTGACGATTCGGTCAAGGGAAAACCAGAAAACAGCGAATTTATGATGTTGAAACACTTATTAAATAAATTTAAATAATAAAATTATTTGCATCGTAAAAAATAAGAAAACATATCACATGTCTATTTTGTTCTATTTGACTTTTAAATTTATTATTTTGGACATATTGTAGTGAGATAGTGAACTAAAACAGTTGAAAATGTTGAGTTTTTGTTAAAAATAACTTTTATTCGTAAAAAGTACTGAAATATTCATTTTTCTATAATTTTAAAAAATGTATTCCAATGTCTCATTTCAATGACTTACCGCATAACAGTAAATTTGTCTTAATATATTTTCCAATTATATACAATTTATTTCAATGAATAATATATTAATATAAATAACTTAGAAATGTAATTAATTTAGTAAAGAAGTTTATAAACCAGTTAGATGAATAAACACATTTTCTACTTAATTTGTCTCATATTTTAATAAATTCGCTCCCGAATTAGGTGAAACGATAACTTATGGGGAGATTGTTTTATTCGGAAAACAATTGACCACAATGCGCAATAAGGACAATCATTCACATCGAACATAATAAAAATAAAAGAGAACATGTTATTTTTTTACAAATCCTATGAAGAAGAAGAAAGGTTAAGTAAATCTCTAAAAGAATGTGTAAATTTACGTCAACGCCAAGTTCTTTTGTAGTTATAGATAATATAAATGTATTATGTTTATTAAAGATGTTTGAAGAAAATAAAAAAATTGAACTCACCGCACTTCAAAAATATTTGTTTACAAAGAAATATCAGTATAAATAATATAAAATGCTCAAATTTGATGTTTTTATTATCATTTGAAGGTTTTGTTATGTTAAATTTTAGAAGTCATGTAAGATGTTGATAGTGTCAAAATTTAAAGTATATTTGGCAGATATTTTAATTCCGATTCCATTCTTTTTATATCTAACAAAAATTTGATGTTTTTGATATGTTTAAAATTAACAAGATTAAATAAGTAAAGTATGTGTAAAGATATAAGAAAATTGTGTATAAAAGATCTTGATGTGTGTGTATTTTAAAAAAATATGGAAAGTACTTTATTAAAAAATATTAAACATTTCCTACAGTCATCGTAAAAGTAATAAATATAGTCCAATTAATTATAAATTAATATGAATTAATTAATTAAACTTGAAATGGGCATGTTGTATTTAATTAATTAAGCTTCAAATAAATATTAAACTTATATAAATTTAATTTAGGTAACTAATACAGCTAAAAAATACATTTACTTAAATTTAATTAATTTAATTGGTTAATAAAGACTTGCGAATTTTTGAATTTTTGTTTTTTTACTTGTATACAAATAAGTGGACTGAAAATAAAATGAAAAGAAATGGTATTATTAAAAAACTACATTTTGAATTAACAGAAAAACAATTCAAGAAAAGGAAACCAATATCAAGAAATACCATGAAATAGGAAAACAATTGCTGAACAATGAAAATTGTGCACTTGCTAATTTTAAAAAATGTGAAAATAAAACTGTACAAATATTTAATGTTGAAAACTTGTTGTGTACAATTTCAGAATAAATATAGCATCTTTATTATTTAATTTTTTATTAAACAATCTTTTGTAAAATATGCTAAGTTATAACTAATTGTTTTATTTATTAAAAAAACATAAATTAGTTAATTTTATTCTTTGTAAATTAGCTCCAGTCGAAATAATCGGTTGTAAAAGTTCTAGAAATATTAGATTTTTTATTTTTATTGTTGAAATAATTATTAAAAATATGATATTTCATTCAACTTTGATTGTTGAATTTTTTATAAGTAAACATAATAAATATTATTAATATTTGGAAAGAAAATTAAGTTTAACTAGAATATTATTTCGTATAGAATTCATTCTTTTAACGAAGATAAATAATTATAAAATCGAAAAGATCTTTCCTATATCAAAATTTTAATAATACATAAATATAAATGATATATTTATTAACATAAAATCTAAATTATAATTTATTTTCTCTTCTAAAATTCTCGATCATTATCTAATTGTTGCATAAATATTTTTTTAAACAATATTCAATATTTATTCAAATCATGTCAATGAAAATGATAACTAAATATATTTTAATTAAAAATAAGAATAAAATTATTACTACTATTAATATTGATGTTATTATCATTGAGTTCTTTTTTGCTAAGGAAAATATTCAAAAATAATAGAAATGTCTGAGATTACTATTGCCTTTGTATTTTCTATAAAAAAACATTTGCAATCTGAAATAATCAAATTAAGATGAAAATATTTCTTTCAATTACTGCGGAAATTATTCCGATATTTATACAATGTGTGATAGCTATAAAGATTCATATCTTTTATTAAATTAATTGCTTGTAATTCTTTTCTAAATGAACCTTTTGCAGAATTTAATCTCAAAATATAAAAATTAATTCTTTTTTATTCTATATTAACTTACTATTTTCGAGTATAATTTCTTTTTAAATCAAATGTCAAGGGTTTCAGTGTATTTAATATGTTTTCATATTACGGTAATTTAGTTTTTTAATGCAGTTTAATGATTGAGTTTTTTTATTTTTTGACCTAATATGTGCATATTTATTATGAATTGAATGTTGAAGAAATTTTATGGACGTTTTATTGTGAGTTTTCATTCACTTACTTCTTTCCTATTATCCTAACCTCTATTTGCAGAACGCTTCGATCTTAATCTTTTTAATCTTTCAAAATTTTTTTTTTTGATTTATTATTTATAATTTCGTATATTTCCAATCTTGCAGATTAATAGATCAACATGTTTTTTTACATATTATAATAAGAACAAAAAGATAAACGAAATTATAAAAATCTAACACATTCAGTAAAATCCTTTATTAATTTGTCAAATTTTTGTTTTTTCTTCATACTTTTCATCTTTTTTCGTTATGACTTTAGATCAAATATTTTTTAATTTGTGTTACACAGGAAAAGTTTTGAAATCTAATCTACTGTCGTAATAAAAATAAATGAAATATAACACTTATGGCATTTCAAATATTTCTGAAGTCCTGACCTAAAGTAATCCTCAGTTTTTCGAAAATAATGAAAAGATATCTTAAGATTTACTTTTTAAATTATAAAGTTTTAACAATAACATTTAATTTCAGATATTTAAATCAATTGAAATCAATTTTTGGGAAAAATTCCAAATGTTGACAAAACAAAAAAAGAAAATATTTTAAAATATAATTAATGCCAACACAACATAAACAAAATTCATTATAATTAATTATTACTTTTTAAAATGACCAGAAATGCTAATGACGCTTGATGTTAACATTAAAAATCTTGCATAATATTCTCAAATTATACTTAACAACTCAAAATTCAATCCTTGAAATATTAACTTTAGAATTTCAGTCTTAAAGGTTGTTAGTAATGTAGAATACATGTATGTTAGGAATACGGTGTATTATTAACATAATGTGTTAACACCATTACGAAATTTAATTTGATATAAGCAAAAACGTGTATACACTACTCGACACATACACATCTACGTATTAGAGGCATGCATTTTGAATAATGAAATGAATACCAAATACAATCTGTTCAATCTATCAAAAAGAAACTGAGTTCGGAGTTTTAAGTTAATCGCATATTGGTGTATTTTCTTTACAGTAACAAAAATGTCACGTAAGTGTGACTTTCAAATTATCTGCTTATAGCAAACTCAATTTGGAAATGGTGAAAATTACACAATTTTTCAGTATACCTTAGTGATTGACAGCTGGTATATAAAACCAAGTGTCTCTAGATTTTTATATTAAGAGAAGTTCTAGTAATTTTTTTAACATTTTAAAGCTTCTTAAAATTAATTTAATAATATTATTAAAATTTTTAATTAAAAATAAATATTAAATATGAATTTTAGGATTTCTTAGATTAATTATTTGAAAAAAAGTGAAATTTCAGATTTGTACTTTTAACAATTAAATGATTTACAGTAATTATATGATAATGAAGATATTTATGCAAATAAAAAATTAATTTGTGAATATTTTCGAATTTATAGTACATTTATAAAAATTATATACTTTTTATGAAATCGCAAAGAAAATTATTTATGTAGAATGGAATAGTCGTTTATTTTAAAAACAAAATATATATATTGAATATTTACTTTCATTATATTTTTTCATTACTTAATAAAAAGGTAAAATTAACTTTATTTAGAAATGAAAGTATCGAAATCAAATATTCATTATTTTATCAAACAATCCGAGACCGTTGTTCAGGTCATCGACAAGAATGTGGAATTGAAATGTATGATCAACGTTAAACTTAATTTATCGGTTTGTTTAAATCTTTAGTAAATTATAATATTTTAAACATTTATATATTGTTTATTATCCAAGTTTTTATAAATTTTGAGCATAAATTCAGAAATAATTTTATTTTAAGTTTTCTTAAGTCTATCCATCTTTTAATTTTTATTTTTTTATGGCTTAATATGTAACTTTAATAAGCATTTTTAAATTTTAAAAATCGTAAGGAAATGTTTAAAGTTATATTAAATCAGATTTTAATTTTTGCATGATCATAATATTATGTAAAAACTACAAAAATCAGTTTCATTTATTTATATCATTTTTACGGTATAAATATTCAACGATTTTGATGGCCATTGTTTTACAAATGGCAATAGTGTTCCAGGCATGTCTTATTTTTAATTTGATAAAAATAAATGTTATTATGTCAAAAATTTGAAGTTAAAAAGTTTTATCCAAAATTATACTTAAAATGGCATTTCCTCCTTGATATTGTTGATGTATCTCTACGGGCCGCATTTCTCAGATGTTTTCCATCATTTTCAAAAAAAGATTTAGTTTTTACAGTTAAATCCATTCAAAATGATAAAATATAAAAATTTTTATATACGTCACAGTAAAGTAAAGAACTTCTCGATAACTGAACAGTAAACTTATATGAAACACCTTCTATACACATTTAATAGAGGAAATAGTCAAAATGTCATGTATGTCAAATATGTCACCCTAGGCAAAGTGGCTAAATAAATAATATTTATAACTCGTATATATCTTTAAATTTAGCTTTTTTGACCAAAATTGGTTTATTTATATTTATATTTTAATCTTTTAATTTGAATATTTTTAAATAGAATAATATTTGTGTAAGATATGACAAAAGTAAAATGTAACTAAAAAAATGTCGATGTGATCAATTTAAATTTAAAACAATTTTCAATTATTTTATCAAGAATCTTTAGTTTTTTAGACTTAGTTGGATTGCCATTTTATAAAATTTCAAGAAAAATTAATGCTACAAAATATAGTTAGAAAAATAATTATTCTTAATTATATATTAATATTTTGTTTTAATCAACACAATTTTTTTAAATTCCATTTTGAATAAGTAAAGTTAAGATTGAGACAGACTGATAAATATATTTAATGAGCATTTAGGACTTCTTTCACAAGTCGGTCACAGTTGATGGGAATAACTGAAATAACAACACCCAATGCTTTTACTTAATAAAAACACATTTGTTGGTTCCTGTTTTAGATTTAACAAATTTCATAATAGAAAAATATTGCTCTCATTTGTAAGTGCTTTAAAATATAAATATTCATTTTCTAAGATTTTTGAATAGATTTTTCTGGAAAATATTTAATAATAAAATCATTTAATGAAACATCTTTGTTTTTCTTTCAACTTATAAGTTTAAATAATTTCACTTTCAAAGGAAAATGAGCTTGTTTTTCATCGTCATCACAAGAAAAGGATATTTTTAAATCCACGTTTTATGTACTCCTGTCTAATTTTTTATTGAATCTTTCATATTATTAATAGCAATTAGAAGACCTATGAAAATAGGAGGAAAGAAACCTGGTATTTTTTATGGATAAAAAGTTGGGCTGTGTTATTCCTTGCTTCGAAATATACCATAAACAATTGTATGGTATGTTAGAACTAATCTTGAAAAAATTGTGCAAAAACCAAAAGGCCTTAGTATCTGATTTATAAATGACTGGAAACATTCTTTTATATTTCCCCTTAATTCTCTTTGATAGGATTAAAAAGGTTTATGCCAATAAGCAACTGAGTCTATTATGTCAAATACGCACCTGTTTCCAAAAATATTTTGTCCTAACATAAACTGACAAGAAACAACAAGATTGAACCTGTGATGCCGATAACTAACGTCATTAATATCGAAAAAGATAAAAGAGTCATTAAATGGAAGTGCACGCGTTTTTGCGATACATATTAAGCTTTTAAATACAGTCCGAAATAGTATTATTATTATTATTATTATTATTATTATTATTATTATTATTATTATTATTATTATTATTATTATTATTATTATTATTATTATTATTATTATTATTATTATTATTATTATTATTATTATTATTATTATTATTATTATTATTATTATTATTAATATTATTATTATTATTATTATTACTATTAATTTTTTGAAGAACAGAATTACTGACACTTTAAGAATTCTTCAGGGAGGGATAGAATGTTGCACATGCCTATTTTAGTGAAGAATTAAAATTCAAAAAAATATAATTTTTTAATTTTAAAAATTGGATTTATTGTTATTAATGAATAAATACTATTTTTGTGGAAACTGGTCAAATATTTTAATTAATAAATTATATTTTCTAAGTGTCTCAGATTTTGTTTTCAATTAAAGTTATTATATTGAATTTCTTTCTATAGGATTACAATAATGTCACTTGGATGAAAGTACCAAGACGACTTTTAACAAGAGGAATCTATCGAGTTACTCCTGATACGCGCTTTCGTTTCAATTTTCAAGGAATTCTCGACAGTAATATGTTTAATTTATATATCGAAGGCATCAAAGAATCGGATGAAGGAGAATATAGATGTAGTTTAGTTCTCAAAAATGATATCATTTATAAAGTAGTAACATTAATAGTTAAAGGTTTATTTTATTTTTTTATAGTTGTGATTTTAATTATGATTATATTTATTGATAATAATTTTTATTATTCTAGTTATTAGAATTGTTTTATTAATTTTATTATATTATTATTATTATTTTAAAAATTAATTAATTTTTCTATTATAATAAATCGATAAATTTTATTTACATCTAAACATACATTTTAGATAAATGTTTTATTTCTCTACTCTTAAAAGAGCATTTGTTCCTTGTTTATATGAAATGTTATCATAAAATTTCTATATTAATAAAAAAAAATTTCGAACTTCAAAAGATAAATTAAAATCATTTTTTATGTTATTTTTATTTTACAGTGCTTAAAAAATAAAATATTAACTCTTGCTTTATTAAAAATAAATTTTCAATTTTGAAATGTAATCTTTTTAAAAATGTTATTAATCTAAAAATGATCAATAAAATAATTATTAAAATATTTTCTCTTTTTCTTTTTTCGATTTCATTTATCTTTATTTATTTGAAAACAATGAAACAAAAGCAATTTCTTAAAAACAATCTATAAAACAATGAAAATCAGGAAAAACAAATTTATGTCTAACCTATAATATAATTACATTTTAATTAATTTATACGTTTTAATAAAAAAAACGTAGTTTGAAAAAATGTTGAATTTTTCCGATGAAAATTAAAATTATAAATTTTGAAGAAATCGCGTTTATATGCATGTTGAATTTATCGGATATTGTGAAAAAATAAATAATCCTAAACTCTCTTATGGAAAGTAACCACCCTAAAAATGCCTTCAATAAACAGTTCATAAACAAGAAACAGCACAAATTCTATTTCTAAATGGGTCCCAAAATACTAAGATCATTACTTAAAATATTATTCCCATTTCGTTATTTCACTAAATTTCTTATAATAAAATTCCCTTTCATATCTTATTTGAATAAAAACTTTATGAAATTCAATCATATTTGTTTTTTTTCCTATGGATACAATATATATTTGAAATTCAATGTCAATGTGGCACAAACAAAATATCAACGGAAAACATTTTCTACATATTGATTGAATAATAATTATGTTAAATAATTAAAATAATATTTTTTAAATAATTATAAAAGTTTAAATAATTGATTATTGAAAATTATTTTTAAAAAAAATAATTGTTTAAAATTTTTATTTATAATTTAAAATTTATAGATTTTATAATTTGATTATATATAATCAATATAGTATAGTTATTCATCCGTCGTGAATGTAGGTAACCTGATGATGATAGTGATGCTATCGAAATATATAGTGAAAAAGATGTACGAATGGCGATATTTTGTAATATTTCATAATCGCAAATAAACAGATTATCTAATTATTTAGTCGTGAAAATGGCTATTTTTATAAACCTCTTGCCCTTCGGTCACGATCATGCAGACGCTATTTTGCCTGCACGTTGGTGCTAAAACACTACAAAATATAATATAATTAAATTATTATTAATGTATTAAAAGAATAAAAGTTCTAAAAGTATGCATTTGCAATGATTAATTAAGGAATTATTTTATTAGAATACATCAGTATTTGACATCGGGTTTATTTGTTGACATTTTTGGTAAAAGTTGGTACAAGTTGTGATTTATATGTCAGTTTTATGTCGAATAATGAATTGGATTATGTAAACAATTTTTATTATTTTATTTCTTTAAAAAATTAATTTTTTATTAACTCAAACAAAAATGTTTTGAAAATTATTTGTAAAAGTATTTTTCAGTTAAATTTGAAATTAATATATTAATATTCCAAAGTAAAATTAATTTTTAAAATTTTATTTTGATATTAAAGAAACAAACATTTTAAATAAATTATATTTCATTTTAGATTTATTTTAAAATATCAAATATAGTTTTTATGCTCAAAAATAAATTTTTGTTTCCATAAATTTTTTCAAGTCATGACTTAGGTGCACTTTTTTTATATGATAGATAAAGTATACGTAGTGTGAATACAAAATCTTTAGACTCGTAGAAAATTTAAATTAATAAATCCATTAAATTTTAAACACAAAACAATGAATAGGTAAATATTATTGAACTTGTTTTACCTAGTAAACGTCTATTGATATTATTTAGGGCGCGTTTTTAAAAATATGCACAGAAAGTTGAATTTCGCAACGTTGTCCATTTTTTGCATTGAGAGAGACAGAAAAGAAGGATATCGTTTATCAGCAGTTCGAAGCATATCTAGATAAAAGGCCATACAAGGCCATAATTTATAATGTTTTTTTATGTTTTTCTTTGGCAGGAATAGTGTGTTTGTTTAAAAAGACATGGACAACCCTAGGATATTGACGAGGATAAATTTGAAAAATTCAAGATTATTGTAAAAGAAGAGAGACAAATTATCCTCAGAAAACTATCAACTTGATTTAATGTAAGTAAGAAAATTGTGCAAAAGATACTGGAAGGTATTGATATCAAACTATTATGCCGTTGATTCGTCCCATGTTTTTTGACAGCAGAGACACGAGAAAATCGAATGAAGCATGTCAAAAAAATATGGCCTTCTTTCATGCGCAAGGACAAAATTCTTTGAAGAAAATTATAATCGAGGACGAAACACTTTTGAATCTTAATGTTCCATACAGTAACCACAAAGTTTCGTGAATTTCGTGAATGTGTGTTTCCAGAGGAGAGGGACAACTCACCGAAAATATGTCATGAAAATGTGTTTTGTGATAGTAAAGGTGTTTTTTAAACCCATATTTTAACATTTGGCATTTCGTAAATATATGGCGCCACCTTAAGTACTTTTCAACAATTATTGAGGATTCACTGGTTTGAATACGTGGAATTCAATGTAATTTGCGTCACATCTTAAGCAATTTGTGTACAGCAAGTGGGAAGTAAAATTTATTCAAATTGACAGTGACAACGTAGAGATTTTATTTATTAAAATAAGTTTGAGAGAAAAATAACTTTAAAAGAATATAACAAATATGAATGTCTTTTTATTCATCTTTAATCTGTTTTCTTTAAGAATTTCATTTATCTTCATTTCGACTGTAGATTAATGTTTATATTGTTTTATTTAACAAATATATATATATATATATATATATATATATATATCATTATTTATGTTAGAATTTACCATTGTTATTGTCTTTTTAGTACCACCAAAGATATATCCACTGATAAAGCCGATAATTTACGTTGAACAGAATCACAAATTTCAGATAGTCTGTAATGCAACTGGGAAACCATTTCCAAAAGTATTTTGGTATTATTTTCCTTCTGAATCAGATGAAACCACGAAAATACCAATTTTAAATGCGTTGGAACATTTTCAAGATGAAAAATTTAATAGTTTGAGAAATAATTTTCTTTTCCGCTTGATTTAATAACTATTTCAGCAATCCGTAGTGAAGGACAGATATTGTATATATCAAGAGTACATCGAGACATGACAGGTTTCTACCTTTGCATTGCCAATAACAAAGTTGAGCCGGAAGCTCGGTCCAAATTTCAATTAATTATTAAATGCAAGAATTGGAATTTGTTTTGGTTTTATTAAAATAAACTAATTCCAGTTAAACCGGAAATTATGATGACAAACTCGGAAATTCATCAGCGGCTAAAAGGAGACACAGTAATTGAATGCGTTGTTTTAGCATCTCCCATGGGTGCAGTTGAGTGGCTCCATAACAATGAAAAAATAAATCCATTTTTGTGTGCTCCGTTAGAAAATAGATCATTAAAATATTGTTTGGGTTTGATTAATTATTTTTTTGGATATTCTTGAATTAATATCGGATCAATTGTGAAATCCCCCCCCCAGATTTGACCAATTGTAGAATCTTCCTCAAGAATATATTCATTTGTAAAATTTCACATTTGGTATAAATTATTGGTTGAAGATAACTAGAATAAACGAAAAATTATAAATAATAATAAAGTTATTAATAAATTTATTCATTGAGGATATTGTAACGCAATGTGTCTACAGAAATTTTCAAAGCTATTTAATGAGAATCTGTATCTTCGCGTAAATTCTTATAAGTATGAATTCAACATTGCCTTCTGCGTTCACGCATTTTCTTTATTTGAGCCCTATGTCCAAGTCATAGCCAGTTAATAACTGGTAACGAATCTTCAAACGATAAAGTAAGAAAAACAGCTCGAAATGTTCCACGGTTCAAAAATCTCGCGTTCAACCAGATCTTTTCAAGAATATGCAAAAATTGCATTATCTGGGGGGGGGTGGTCGATTCTACAATTGATGCTGAATATATAATGCATTTTATAATCTCGAACCCTTATGGCACCGCTGTTCATATAGTTCTGGTGCCATACGATAATCGATCAGTGTTTCTGACTCAAATGATATTATTATTAATTGAGTATTATTTTTAATGTATGACTTTGGCAGAAGTTTCAAGTGAAATTTTTCAAATTTTAGAAATAATTCATGTAAACCGACTCACACAATAACATTTTCTTTTTTTCAATAATTTAATTTTCTGTGATTTCTTTAAATTATGTGTTTAACGCAAATAGAGTCAAAATTCCGATTGGCTCGCATTTCATCTTTTGCTGTATGGACGATGTAGCCGCAGTTAAGCATTTTGGACTGTATTTAAACTCTTTATTGGTCCAACACGCCAGTTTTTGTTTTACAATTTTGTAAACAATTCCACATGTTATAATATTATATTATAAATTAAACTTTTAATTTCACCATTAAAATTCTTTAATGAAAATCTAAATTTTGTCCGAAATATTTATTTTTAATTAAATGTATATAAATGTGTAAACAAACATTTGTTCGTATGACCTCCGCTTACATGTACAATTTATCATCGACATATGTAATTTTTTACTCAACTTATATATTAAAGACGAAAATAAAACTAACAATTATAATAAAATAAAATATACTTCTAGTTTTGTTTAATTGAACTAAAAATGTAAATTTTAAGAGTTTTGGTTAAAAAATGAAGTAAATAAATGATTGAAAGAAGTTTAGAAAAAGTACAATTTTCGAATCTTGGAAAAATTAAAAATAAAATAATTTCAAAAAGTAAATGTGCAATAAATGGTTATAAAAGTTGCAGCAAATTTATTAGGTTAATGCGATTATTTTTAGAAGTGGCGAATTATTGGAAGTTTTTCCAAAAAAAGAAATAGTCTGGACAATTTTTGTTGAAAAAATGATTTATTTTATCAAAAAAGCAGAGATGTAAAATAAATTTAAAAACTTTATTACTTGTTTGGTTTAATGCTGAATACAATCTAAAATTCATATAAATATCTAATAATGTGATTTTTTTTCAATTTTATTGTTTTCATCGAAATTATAAGGTGAGAAATTATTTTAAATTTTTTCTTTTTTTTAAAAAAAGGTAGTATAGAATTAATAGAAAATAGGGAATTTTTAGAGGATTTACAGAATTATTTTTTGTTATTTTTAAAAAAAATTTATTATTGAAAGTAGTATAAATAAAAGTTACAGAAAGTACTAGAAGAAAATTTAAAAGTGAATTTTATCATATTTATCAATACTAAAGTACCAATTAAAATTATAGTTACAAATCGAGATGAGCACCATTACGTTTTAAATCCGATATCAGTAAGGTTGACTATTTTCAATTTGCAAAGGCAAGATTATGGAGATTACGTTTGTCAAATGCATACAAGTATGGGAATGGGCTACGGATTGACAAGATTAAAACAGTCTGGTAAGTATTTTTATTTAAATTGCAAAAATATTATTTTGGAATTAATATATAATATTTATTGCAACTATATCTATGACTATGAATATTATAAATTAGAGAAATAGACCTATTTATTTGAATAAATTTCATATGCATTTCTTTTAAAAATTCATATTTTTTTTATAATTTATTCACAAAAAGTTTGATAAGTAGAAGATTTATAACATTTCAAAAGTTTTATTTTTTGTAAATTTTAAACGATCAAAATTATATTATTATCTAACAGGTTATAAATATTTTGCGCGGAAACTCTTGTTTTTTAAAAATATTAAATGTGATTTATTGATGATATACAATGCAGACGAAAATAATTATTATAATAATAAAAATAATATTAATAATACATAAACAAAAATAATATAGTAAGATTAATAATAAATTTTTAAAAATTATAAAGTTTTTATTTTGTCTATTCAGTTGTTTCCACGATGTTTTACCACTAAAAATTTCTTCAATACAATTTTGTGAATTTTACTTCATTATTTTATTTTCTTGGGAAAACTTCTTTCTAAGTTTTCTCAACATAAGGTTTCTCAACAAATATACTATATAGATGAAAATAATAATAATAATACTTAAATAAATAAATAAATAAATAAAAATAATAAAGTAATAATAATAATAAAAAATTTTTAAAAATTATAAAAATTTTAATTTTGTTTATTCAATGGTTTCCACTTTTTTTCAAGACTAGCAATTTCTTCAATACAATTTTGTGCATTTTGCTTCATTATTTATTTCCTTGGTGAAACTACTTTCTAAGATTTCTCAACGTGTCTAATCGCAATTTTGAATTCATCATATTATTATTTCTTTCTCTTTGTCGTAAACTGCTAAATCTTGCAGCAAAAGAACAACATTTTATCTTAATATATTGTTTGACTATTATTTCCTATACAGAATGACTTCTCAAAGGCGTCACTTATGTAATACTAAACTTCTGGCATAAATGAAAGAAAACAAATCCTAATATCAGTTTTTGCTTTTTAATACTTTTAATACTTAATTTGCTTTCTACCTTGATAAAATCAAAATGTGGCTTAAACTAACGATATATAATATAATATTTTATGCGTTTTGTGTGATATTATACCATTTTAGGCTTCTATAATGAGACAATATTTTTTAATCCTTTTAATGAGAATTTATTATAGGGCATTTTTAAGAAATAATATAAAAATTTTAAATTTTAAAAATAATTTTATGTAAACAAAATTTTTAAAAATTTTCTGTCTTGATCCATACTTCTCATAGTACACTACCAACGCTCGAGGCTCGGCTATAAAAAATCACAAATTTTTTATGTATTTGTAAGTGCTTGAAAATTTATTGAAAATATTTTTTAGAATATGAAAAAAATTCCATTTATCCGAAACAAATATTTATAGAAGACATTTCTTTCAAGCAAATTGAAGAAGAAAGTTATTTGTTGTATTTTTTTCTATTTAATTTATGAAATCTTTAGGTAAAATTATTTCATCAACTCCATCGTTTCCAATTCCACAATTCCAAAAACTTTTAACAGGCATTACATTTTTAAATTTTTTGTTTAAATATATATGACTATATTATTAATTTAATAATACTTAATTAATAATTAAAGATATTTAAATTATTAAATAGTCATTAAAATTTATATATCATTTCTGTATGCATTTAAAAATCAATGAAAAGAAGAAAGTTACTTATCCTTCACAAACCTATGATGCTGATAATTTAAGAAATCAATAAAATATTTTATCTTTTTCAACACTGATCTATTATCATTTCTTTTTAGACTATTGACATTTATGGATCACATAAATAATGAAAAAGAAAACAAGCTCTAAAATTTAAACAATTTGAAACGTAGACCAACCTATTTTTGTGAATCATGTCAGTATTTTGAAAGTTTGCACAATTACTTTAAATACTTTATTCGAATTTGTTATAATATGACTATGCCATTCGTATTTTGCAAGGTGACAAAAACAAAATCGTTTGTTAGATAATGCAATTGTGGTGTTTTCGTGTAAAAAGATTAAAATAATAATAAAGACAGTAGATTGGAAAGTATGAATAAATGTGAATTTGAATAAGTAGATTAAATAAGCGGCTTATCTGGACACCCCTTACTACATACTAAATAATAGTAACTAACAAATATTTCACTCCATACAGATGACTAAAAAAAGTGGAATTTTAAGTTATTAATTTTATTTAATTTATATTTATTATATTTAATTATATAAATTCATTTTATTTTTTATTTATTTTATTTAAATATTTATTTATACTTATATTAATTTTTATTATTTGAATTTAGTTATGTGAATTTAGTTTTTCTAAAACTATACAACTAGTGGTTGCTGGGCCTTATTCTAAATTGTTACACCATTGTAACATTAGAGATAAAACTGATATTTTATGTCTGTATACTTTAATGTTACTCTTGCCTTTGTTATATTCGTATTACCTAATAAACTCTAACATTTTGGCCGGTGGATTACCTGTTCTTTTACTTTCATTCTTAAATTTACCAATGACGGAATCTAATTTATCAGTACGTGGAATTTTATCACTGAATTTTAGGTTGGTAATTCTTAGAAATAAGATAATAGTTGACAATTAAAAGGAACGAAACATCATCGAGTACCTTAGAAGGATATCGTATAGCTTTATGATGGAGTGAAAACGAATATATTTATTTTTAAAAGCCGTCGCTGAAACATTAAATCTATCGATTTCCACTTTTATTATACAATGTGAGTGTAATAAATCGTAGTTAATCTCTGGTTTAGCAATCATTTAACCCCTGCCCGATTTTTATAGTGTCTTTATTAAATATTTTTTGAAATATTTCAAATGTAATGGGACTTTTAAATGATGGTTTTTTATAAACATTAAATACTGTAAATTATTCGCTATGTTCATTATAAAATTTAAGGTTAGAGTCAGAAGTTTGTAATAATTTTTAATCTTGCAGTATTTTATTCTTATACTGTGGTAGTTATCATCAAGGGTCCTAGATTAGCAAAATGATTACGAAAAAATTGTAATCATTTCATTCAAACTTGTGTTAACAATCTTAGAAAAAAAATATATTAAAGAGTGATTAAATTATTAAAAATATATGTAAAATGTTTAAAGAAAATTTGTTTAAATATATTGTTTGCACAAATCAAAGATTTTGTTTACAAATATTATTCAAATAAAACAAATACATTACTATTTCTATCTACATTTATTTCAATACTCGATCTATTAATTACATTAAAAGCATTTAAACTACCAAAAATTAATATTTAAAACAGTAATAATAGGAAATTAAATTTGCCACGTCTAACAACACATGACCTCGACATTCACAACATTTTTCTGATTGAATTAATTTTAAAAGTTGGGTTTATGATAATAATGACAAAGAAATTAATGCATATATTTTGAATACCAATTTATTACAAACATTGAACTTCTAATCAGTCAAATTTCAGTAATGAGTGGAAAATTATTTTGAATGGATCGACACATCAACCAATTCGATTAAAGAAAGGGGCAGAAATTATTTTGAATAATTAATACAAATTAAAACAAAGTGTAGTTCTTGCATTACAGCATTTTAAATTATATAATCGAATACTAAATAAAAACTGTACCAAAGTAATAAATTATTTCAGTGAATAGCAGCAAAAATAGACAGTAATGTGTGACAATGTTATGAAATTTTTCATCAAACAGTAATAAGGAATAGCACCAAAAATAAATAGTAAATTACATTAAAGTTATAAAATAATTCAATGAATCACATCAAATTAATTTCAGTAAAATAGACTAAAATCATGTATATGATACAGAAAATATAAATTTTTTTAAAAATTATTTGATGTTACAGTTACTGTGCAGACTTTATAGAATTATTTTAACAAGATGATAAATGCAAAACTCACAAGAAAAGACTTGTGTAGCACACGGATCGTAACATTTTAAATTCTTGATCAAGCTATCTAGAAAGAAATAAAATTATGTGTATGCTTTAATACTAAAATCTGATCGGGTCTTTATATTTTGTCAGAAAACGCAATAGTTTTTTAATTTTTGTAAAAAGGTTTACCGGCAATTCGTATTAAATTAATAAAATATAGATAATTTAAAAATAAATCAAGATAAATGAAATTTGTAAATCAAAAATAGATGAAGGATAAATAAAAGATTTTCCTGTTGTCACTGAAAACAGTAATTTTACTAAAAAATCACTTTTCACGTTTGAAGCTAGAATCCAAAGATATAATTAGATTTTTAAAATTCATTCTATAATCAAATATTACTTCTATGTAATTAAAAGCATTTTTGAAATATTGAATTTGTTTAAATAGACTTTTAAGGAATCTAATTTTTGAAATCATTAAATGAGTTTTATCTCAAATCTGTTATGTTTTTGTTGAAATAATGTTTCAAGTATTATCTTGTTTTTCAATTTATAAATTTATTTTGCTTAAATTAGTTGTATAATATTAAAAGTTTATTTTTTTAGATTTCTCCACTGTTTCTTCTGGATTTACCAAATTTACATTTGATAATTTATATTTGACATTGTTATTATTTTATTATATTTTCGTAATTTTCTTAAAAATAAAATAAAATTTTCATTAATTCTCTCTATTTGTTTATTTTTAGATAGAATTTTAATTAATAAAATTATTAAATATATTTAAATTATTTAAATTATATTTTCTTTGGTAATATATATGTAAAATGTATAAAAATTCAAATCTGTAAATCTATAAATTATATTGCAATTGTTTCAAGTCTTTATATGGCCTTTCTATATATCACAATTGAAGAAATAAGATTTTGCGTAAAATGTTCTATTAAATGAAGAAAATAATGAAAGCTTTAGTTTTTATTAATTTAAATAGTTCATATTGTTTTTGACAATATTGTTCTATTTGAAAATATTTACAATGTTAAATAAATTAATTCAATATATCAAAAGTAATATTTTCATATCTTAGAAACATTTTTTGAAATTGAAAAAATTGATGTGAAAAAAACAAATAAAATATATTTTAGCATATCCAAATTATAATAAGACATTATTTTATTAAATTAAATAAATTATATATATATATATATATATATATATATATATATATATATATATATATATATATATATATATATATATATATATATATATATATATATATATATATATATATATATATATATATATATATATATATATATATATATATTTGAAGCATGTCAATCTGAAGCACTAGAGTCATAGAGTTTTTATGGCTAAAAGATTTATCATTTTGAAGAATCGACGTCTTTGAGAAATGAAAGTAAATAAATAAAATAATATTTTTAAATAATTAAAGTAATAATTTTTAATTAAGTAAATTAAAGTAAATTAATATAAGATTTTTTTAAATAGACGTCTTCTGAGAAATTAAAGTAAATAAGTAATAATTTTTTAAATAAGCAAGGTAAAATAATTTATAAATTAAGTGAAGTAATAATTTTAAATTAAGTAAATTAATGTAAGATATTTTGAAGAATCGATGTCTTCTGAGAAATTAAAGTAAATAAGCAAAGTAATATTTTAAAATTAAGTAAAGAAATAATTATAAATTAAATAAATTCAAGTAAATTAGAGTAATAATTAAATTAATGTAACATATTTTTAAGAATCTACGTCATCTGAGAAATTTAAAAAAAGTAATGAAATTTGTTCATGCAATAATTTACAAAGATAATTTTTAATATAAGTATTTATGAATTATTTTTCAAATGTAAATTTTGAAGAAAATTTGAATGAAATAAAATCATTTCTTTGTTGATTGAAAGAATATTTAAAAGTTAAGATTTTGATAGTGATTCTAAGATAAATTTAATTAATTTCTTGAAAATTTGCAGTATTTTTGTAGATTTGACTTGTTAAATTTTTTTAAATAAAATTATTTTTAATGACAGGTTGATTATTAGAGTTTTTACAGTAATCAAGTGATAGGATAAATTGTTTAATTTAATGGTGGCAATGACTTTGTAATGAAATTGAATTTTGATTGACTAAATGATTGTTTTTCAATAATTTCTAAGAATATTTGAACTTTTCAATTTCTTCTTAGTCAGTTACACATTGATGAACTTTTAAATATTGAAAATTTTAAGCTAGGAAACCAATTAATTTTATCAATGGCATGATGATTGTAAGATATATCTGAAATTTACTCAAAAATTAACGTAGAATTTACTGAAATTTGTTATTCAGCTTGAAAGGTTTAATTGCTATAATATCATTAAGGGAATCAGTGAAGATATATGATCAATCAATGAAAAATTATGATTTCTAGTTAGATATTTTATGGTAAATTTGGTGAAATAGTTTGTTGATTAATAGAAAATATATATTTTAGTGAATTTTTAATTTTTTAAGAAGGATTCTTGGTGCATGACTTTAACAAAGAATTAAATTATTTCAAGGGATGAATTCAGTGACAGTAAGATAAAAAAAATTCATATTTTTTGAAATTTTACAGTTTCTATGGGATTTAAGAGGATTTAATCGACTGAATTGATATATGAAAGAGGGATATATGACTTGAAGTTTGTGGAATTTCAAGAATATTTAGTAAAATTAAGGGATATTGATGTTTAAAGGAGTAGATTTATGGTCATTTGGTATTTTAAAAGATTTTAATGAATCTTATTGGTCTAATATTAAGAGGAGAATATATGGTCTTTTATAGGTACTTATAGCTAAATTAGCAATTTTTAAAGATGGAATTATAATATTTTAAGGAAATTTGATGCTTTTTAGATTTTTTTGTTATTGAGAATCAATTATTCGTATATATACAGAAAACATCTGTATTGTCATTTAGAGTAATTTATTAGAGAACTGATTTATTCGATGATTTAATGTAATCATTAGAGGGCTTATATCAGTCTCCTTTGGAATTTATTGATAATTATTTAGAAATTTCTAAAGTTAATTGTTGAGTTTGATAATTTGTAAATGAATTTTTATTGAGTTTTCTGAATAATTTGAGCAACCAATCAATCAAATTGAGTATACATGTGATGATTACTTTTAAGAAATTATTTTTATTAAAATTAATTTATTTCAATTTATTTATTCAATCTAAATAAATTTTTTACTAGATTTTATTAGAAAACTCTTATAAACTTGAATGACGATCTTAGATGATTCATATTTAAATTAATTTTTGGTACTTGGTAGTTGGTATCTGATTGTTGGTATTTGTTTGTAAATATATGGTAGTTGCTACCTGCTTGTTGGTATATATTTGTAAGTACCTGGTTGTAAGTACTTTGTGGTTAGTAACTGGTTGATGGTACCCGATTGTAAATATATGTCACTTTTATCAATTTAATAATTGAACTAAAAATATATTATTAAATTAATTAAATTAAAATTAAATTAAAAACAATTGTTTAAATAATCCGGTCTTTTACCAAAAAAAATCATCAAATTCAATTTAAAAAGAAAATGAATTATTTAACTTCTCAATCATCAAATCAAGTCAAAATCAATAAATCAAATATGCCAGAAATTCAAGAAACAGAAAACTTCGTCCTATTAGTAATGATCTCTCTGATAATGGTCAAAATCTTCAACAATCTCCATGCAATCTCCAGACCAAGTGTTCGTGCTTTCATCGGTATCTTGGTTATTATAGAAGATATGACAATTATTAACTGCAATTTTAATTTGAATAATTCTTTTTTCGAGTTAATTGTATGTCTCTACACTGCCAGGGATGGACTGGAAACATATTTAGGCCCGGAAATATAGATGACGGAGGCCCACAATATTAAATTTAAGGAAAAAAAATTTCAAAAAATTACATTAGTAATTTATAAATATATTTATTAACATAATAAAAAAGAGTTTTTTAATAATTGCAACAAAAGTCAAAATTAAGTATTAAAAATAATTAAATAAATATTATTAATTAAACTAGTTTTTTTTATATTTCACTTTTTATCTCATTATATCAATTACTCTATTATTGTCAATGTTATTTAGAATATCTTTTTTACACGCCATGAGCATAAATGCTTCCAAATGTTTTTGACTTAAAAGATTTCTGAGTCGATTTAAAATGGAGAATTTTTTGAGTGAGACTTATGTATTATGTGGTGCTGCGATGAATGACAGAAAAATCTCATTTATGATTCTACTCACATCATCTGCATGTTTATTTTGTTGTCTCTTTAAATTAAATAAAAATAGAAAGAAGTAACAATTGTAAAAATTTAATTTCATTTCATTAAAAAATATAAAAAACTTCACTATATTCCCGGTATCCCGGTGGACCAGTCCAGCACTGGTTGCTACCTACTTGTTGGTACATTTTTGTAAATATCTGGTTGTAAGTACTTATTTATTAGTGTTTAGTTGTTAGTACTTGGTTGTTAGAAACTGGTTTTTGAGAATCAATTGAAAAAAGAAAGTTAAGTAGGTCTTTTGTGAATGAAAATTAGAATTTATTTCTTACTATACTTGAATTTTATGTATTTTATTGTAACTTTCTTTCAATCATTTTTCTTAAATTTTCAATATTTCTGTCATTTGGTGTTGTATCATTTTAAAGTGACTGAGTTGAAAATTATTGTCCCATTTAAATTGAAAACTTACTAGTTTTATTAAATTTATTTGACGAAAGTCATCATTTTAGACTATAGATTTTACTTAATCAATCAAAGTTTTCCTAATTTAACGATTGCAATTTAGTCAAAAATATATTTTAAATCTTGGGACCAAAATATTCCTTCACTATAGTACTTCAAATTATCATTGCTTCAAATTGAATTGGAGGTATCAGATGGTTTTGCTGCAGTGTCCGAACATCTTTTTTCACATCGACACTGCTTCAGATTGAAATAAACTCCCTTAGCCCTTTTCACTTTAGTTCATTTTGACCTGAACATCTTTTAGACATAAAAACCCCTTGACTATAGTGCTTCAAATTGGCATTAGGTGTACCTATGGTCTTTCTGTAGTGTCCCGTTGGTTCTGTTTCCGAATATCTTTTTTACTTCACATTGATATAAACCTCTTTAGTCCTTTGCATCCTAGTTTATTTTGACCCAACATACTTTAGCCAAAAATAGCCCCAGACTATAGGGTTTCACATTGACATGTTTTAAATTGGAATAAAATGGGGTGTAGGGTTCAAAGGACTAATATCTACCAATTGAATAACATTATTTAATATAGATATTGAGAATGTGGTAGAAAAAATAACGTTTACAAACTAACACAACAAGTAATATAAATTTTCTGTACATGGAAATGTTACATTGAATAATAACATTATAAATTTCTACTTTTTGAAGGAACAATGATAGATAAAAATTTAAAATTTAATGTCAAAGAGTCTACTCAATTCAATTATAGTACTCTAGAGTTATCGAGCAAATTAAGAGAAAAAATATTAGATGACGAAGACAAATTTCATTTTCTACAGTTATTATGAATTCTATAAGGTTCATTTAGTTCTATAATTTAAAAATTTGGAAAGACAGAATTCAAAAATAAATGTAAAATATAAACACTAATTTCTGAATATTCTTCAATTTTGACCAAAATGCATAAATAAAATGAAAATATGTGGCGAATAATATGAAAACATAAATTAATAAAACTTTTAATTGTAAAAAATCCAAAAAAATCAATTTTGTGAATTCATAATTTGAAAAAAAGTAATTTGTCAGAAATAATGACTCATTTATTGATTTACACACGAATCTGTATTATAGATGTTTGAGTAATAAAATTTTTAAGACAACTAATTATTCAAATTAAATTATGCCCAAGTAGCCCAACGAATATTTCATTTTGTTGATGCAATTTGTATATTCTTTCATTTAATTCAATATTATTAAAGATAAAAAAAACAATAAATCAAGTTTCGTTAAGGAATGTTTTTGAACTAAAAACAAAAATCTTCAAACGAGAATTTTGTGTATGAGAAATAAACTAAAATAAATTTTGAAGTTTCTTACAGATTTTTAAGGTAGAGTATGAAAAAAATAGATATTTTGCTAATTAACTTTAGACCAAAAATTAATTCAACTTGTCAATTATAAAAAGAGATATAATCATATTAAAAGGAAAATTCTAAGTTAGATTAAGATCTCTGAAACACAAGCACAGCTTTTTAAATTAAATTAGTTTAATATAATAAATTGACAATTTATTAAGTATTTCCTATTATATATTTATATATATTTATAATAGACATAGAGAGAAAAATAAATATAGATATATCATATAGATATATTTAATCATGAAATAATGTGAATTTTATTAAATATACATTTCATTAATATTTTAAATATTTTTATAAAAGTAAATTTTCTGTGTATGGCAATTCACATATGATTTATGTGATTTTTCGCGCCCTGATTTCTCATATTTATGCATTTATTAGTTATAGTCAGATTATGAAATATTCGTACAAAGAAAAGTTAGAAGGTAATCAAATGTTTAGGGCATCGGTTTGCTTTTACTTCATTTTATTTATACACTAAACATCAAATTAATTAATTCAATATAAATTCAATTAAATTACACTATTATATTTTTAAATTTGTGAAATAACTAAATAAAGAATTATTAATATATATTCAGAACTGTCTCAGACACTATGGTGTCCTAAGCAGTCATATATAGGGGCACTCCTTTTTTTACATAATATAAGATTAAATGATATTATGTAAGACAGTTAGTGTAATAGATTAATTTTAATAGATTAATATTAGGGACCAACCGGGTAGAAATTTTCTAGCTGGTACCAAATCCGAGTATTTGGATGTACTATTTGCCAGATCCGGATACGAACCGAATACCAAATTTTTTACATGTAATAAAAAAAATCTCAAATAAATATTACTAAATACCTACACACTTCAAGTTAACTTCAGTTCATATAATTAAATTTTTTATGTTCTATTATTCTGTCCATCTTTAGTTATATTGTATATTTTATAATTAATTATATAATGAAGATGTGAACAAGAATACTTGTGCAACTTCCATTCAGAAAGACTTAAGTAAGTAGTATAGTCGAAATTCTTTCATTAAATACATTATTCACAGCAAAAGGCTTAAATTATCACTTCATAAGTAGGAAAATAAAAGTTCTATTTACAATGAAAGTGTAAAACAGTTTTACTAAAACTTGAAAGCTTCAAATAAAGTTAAAACATAATTAAAATTAAACAAAATTTAATTCAACTAAAAAGTTTAAATATTCAATGCTCGAGTCTAGTAGACTAGAAGAAATAAACTTAAGTAATAATACATGGTAATTATGTAATAATAATAATAATTATCACTACTAAATTGATGATATCAAATGATTTGATATAAATTAATCACCATTTCACTTTAACTTGAAATTTAAAACTTAAAAAGTAAAAAAGATTTATTTAATGTTTTCTGTCACCTTTGATCACTGATTACTTTCTCACTTCTCCTAATTTATTATAAATATTGCAAATATACCTTTTAATAATAAAAACTTATATAGTGAGTTCTCGATAACTCTGATAACTTGATAATTCATCAAAATACTTACTTTAGCTATAAAATTTTATTTGTCTTTCTTGTCCTGCAGTCAAAAGGTTTCTGTAGTTTCTTAATGAATTATATCATACCAGTTGGAGAAAGTGTGCTCCATGACTCATCGTTTTATTTGTTTTAAATAGGAAGGCGTACTATTTTGTCATTTTTTGCACTACCCCCCCCCAGAAAAATTTGTATTAATTTGTGATGACCTATCAAGGTCATGTGACTCATCGATGACTCATCAAGGTCATTCTATTTTTAGTAAGAAGGACAATGACATCAATTTTTAGTAAAATTTCGATCCGATTGCTCATCAGGGTCATATTACTCATCGATGACTCATCTACTTTGGAACAAAGCCAATGACACATCACTTTTTAAACAAAGACAATGACTCATCGATGACTAATCGTTTTTAGAACAAATGCATTTAAACAAAGGAATTATGACTCGTCGCATATCCCCTACATGACTCATCAATGACTCACCTATTTTTAGAACAATGACAATGACTCATCACACGAATCATCATCTATTTTTTAGAACAATGACTTCTTTTTTTGGTAAACCAAAAATTACTGTATTTGATAATATGTGGCTACAGAGTAATAATAATTATAATAATAATAATAATAATAATAATAATAATAATAATAATAATAATAATAATAATAATAATAATAATAATAATAATAATAATAATAATAATAATAATAATAATAACATACCCATTTCTTCATAGTCATTTTCTTCATAAAAATTGGTTTCATAATTCATATTATGTTTCATAAAAATTTGTTTCATAATTCCTAACAAAATTTATTTCATAAAATATGAAAAAATTAAATCATAAAAAATTAATTAAAATTTACAAACATAATAATTACCTTTCGATTATTTTGAAAAATGAATTACAAAGAGTATATGTAACATCTATCAAATCAGAATACCGATCGAATAGAAAATATACTTGATGCTTTGTTATCTAAATATGACTCATCGATGAGTCATTGTTACTCACAAAGTAACAACTAATGCCTTTGTTACTCACATAATGACATCATTATTAAATTTACACGTGACATGTCTTAATGTGAATAATGAAATTAATAATATTTATGCTAATAATAATAATAATAATAATAATAATAATAATAATAATAATAATAATAATAATAATAATAATAATAATAATAATAATAATAATTATAATAATTATAATAATAATTATAATAATAATTATAATAATAGTAATTATAATAATAATGCAAGCGATGTGATTTCCAGTGTACCGGGGAAAGTATGCAATAGAGTTGAATCAACAATATTGTATACTTACCTGGCGCGAAGAGAAATCTTCGTGTCTCCCGCATAGTACTGATGAGAGCCAAAAGCTCGAAACTAGTCTACTATTGGGATTTGCACTGGGTATCACAAAGCTTGTACTGTTTATTTTATAATAATAATAATAATAATAATAATAATAATAATAATAATAATATTGAGGTCAGTAAATAAAAATGAATTTAATTAAATTTAGGTTGAAAATTTAAATAAAAAGTAGGTGAAGGAAAAAGACAAACAAAAGCATGATCATGCACAGAATTGATAGTAAAGGAAAGTTTGATGGAATCAGTATTAGGAAATGGCAGAAGCAGTTGCGAAAGACAAGAATACGGAAATCCGAGAAAAATCAATAAATTTTAAAGTTATCGAAATTGAATTGGGAAAATGGGACAGGTATAGATTAGCTGATTGTCAACAAGATGATGATTAGGTATTTATCAGAAAATGGTTAGAAAGGGTCGAAAAGCACTCGAATATGTTAAAACAGAAAATCGTTAATTAATTAATTAATTTGCTAATAGAAAACCCGAGCTAATAGGAAACCCAAGCTCGATTAACTGGAAAAGTAAACAAAATGAGAATCTCGGAAGACCATTATGATGACAGCATGATTAATGGAGACAAAAAAAGTTAGGACTATTGCGAAGGAATAGAAAAGGGGGCCAATTAATCATGATATGGTGCAAACAACGTTCAAGGAGCCGGTTGTCAAACCATTGTCAGATAGGAGCAATCAAGTCAAAAACCGATTAATCAAAGTGATTATTCCAGTATAAAAGAAAAGGCGAAATTCAAAATAATCCGCATTGTGCCTCAGCTAGGGTTAGAAGAAAACGAGAATAGGCAAACGAATAAGAGGAATTAAGGAGATTAGGTAAAATGGAAATATGGAATAGGAGATACGAAGAAGTGAAAAGGAATCAAATCAAATAGAAAAGTAAAACGTTGGTCAAGAGAAGTTAAAGAATTAAAAGGTGAATATTATCTTTTGACAAAGCATCAACACTGAGCGGAGAATCGGTGAAACATGAACTTTGGTTATTGATTATTTATTGTTGAGAGAAATATATATTTTTGTTATTCAAATATACGTTGGGTAGTTTATTGTTTTGATTAAAAGGACACGAGGAGTCAGAGATTACCGACTTAAATTAGCTAAAACCCAACAATAATAATAATAATAATAATAATAATAATAATAATAATAATAATAATAATAATAATAATAATAATAATAATAATAATAATAATAATAATAATAATTATTATTATTATTATTATTATAATTATTACCAAAATGATGTTGCGTCAGTTATCTTGTCCATCAAAATTGTCGCCATCATCATATATAAAAGTGTCCCCTACCCGATAATGCCTACATGTCACGTGTAAATTTAACAAAGATGTCTTTATGTGAGTAACATTATTTGCTACTCACTTAGTAACAATGACTCATCGATGATTTAGATAACAAAGCTAGAGTATATTTTCTATCCAATCGGTATTCTAATTGGATAGATGTTACATATACTCGATGCTTTGTAATTCACTTTTCAAAATAATCAAGAGGTAATTATTATGTTTGCAAATTTTAATTAATTTTTTATGATTAAATTTTTTATGAAAGAAATTTTTATGAAGAAAATGACTATGAAGAAATGGGTATGTTTTTATGAAACCAATTATTATTATTATTATTCTGTAGCGACATATTATCGGATACAATAATTTTTTGTTTGCCAAAAAAGAAGTCACTGTTCTAAATAAATAGATGATGAGTCGTGTGATAAGTCATTGTTCTAAAAATAAATGATGTGTTGTCTTTGTTCTAAAAATTTGTGAGTCATTTTTTAGTTGATTTTCGAAGTAGTTGTAAACACAATTCTTGAGATATTCATCGTTGTCGAATGAAATGCAGCGCATTTGGTTTAAAAGCGAACGGAAAAGGTATTAATCTAACGGAAAGAAGTCAAGACTGTATGGAGGATGAGTCAAAACCTGTCTAGCACAAAGGTTGCGATCTCGGTGAGTTGTCGGGTCTTGTTACACTGCAGAATCACTTGTTTCTGGGTTCGAGTCACTTCTGTTGAATAGCCTTATTAAGATGAGGTAGTTGAGCAACGTAGAGTTGCTTTTCAATTGTCTGATTCCGTGCGAGCATTTCGGAGTGGATGAGACAATCCTACTACATATAGATCATTGTCTTAGAAAGATGAAGATCCTACATGATTTATGGCGTTGCTTGCACATAACTTCCTACCCATTCCTTCCTTTCCTTAAAAATTTTATTTTTAAACTTATGTTTGGGAACCATTTTGAAAATATTGACTATCAATTTTGATTATTTGCACCCAGTGACAATAAGATATGGGAGCCTAAATTTGTGTAGATTAGTGCCCATCTGTCACGCTACCAAGTTGACAGCAATCGTGAATTGTACATAATTTATGAATTGTACACAAAAATTTACAAGAACTTTTTTTAACACAACAAACATTGCAGTTACACAATGTAAGATAAATTTGTAATAGTGGTTAGACTAGGTATGACAGATAATAATAAAATCTTGCTGGATGAAAACATCGTTTGGAACAATTTCGAAACACGTTTTTTTCTAATTATCATTAGGTGATGTTAGATTTTATTGACTTCAAAATTTTCTATTTATCTTAATATGTTTAAAGTTTGTGAGGCAAGGTGTGAATTCAGGATTTATGCTTTAGGGGCCAACTTGAGAAAAAAAAAATTTTAAGGGTTGAGTTTATTTTCAATATATAATGCATGAAAAAAATAAAATATTAAATACTTCTATATTTATTTTGTATAGGAAATGGATTAAATTCATAGTATTTACTGCAAATGGTGCCGCTTATTTTACACAGTCAACGCTGCTGCTTATCAAATATTATTAAATCTATTACTATTTTGGTAATAATTAATGAACTTCATCGTTAATTTCAGCCATGGGATAAAATTTCTAGCGTGGTCCATGGACTTAGATATAGTCAACATCTTAAAAGTTTCGTGACGAAGATTGCATTTATTTTTATAAGTAAAATGTTAAGCGTGTCTGAGAAATTACATGAGATTAGAGGATTCAAGATTAACTAATGGGACGCCAGCATTATAAATAAGTGTAAAACTAAATGAGACATTATAAATATACTATCGAGTGTTGTCGCATATCAATAATTTCTAATGAAAAAATTATAGTTATTTATTATTATATATGTATTATTATATATATTATTACAGTATATATTTTACTGACTGGTGATATTTCATCTGATTGGCACTACTCAGAATACCAGTGGTTCAAAAAACCTGTTCTAAAGAATATGTTATATTTATAGAAATTTTACAATCTAATTTTTAAAATTTTATTTCTGTAATTAAATTAAAATAGGTAAAAAATATTTACAGAAACTTGTTTGCCATTCAACACTTGATATTGGAAAAACTCATTTTTAATAAACTTAAAGTGTGATTTTATAACAAATTATTGAATGCTTTTTAGAAAATTAGTTATATCTTTAAAGATGTTTCAACTTCATTTTGATTTTATAACTGAAATTTAAAGTTTGACTAAAGTTTTGTGATTCGTTTAAAATCTGAAATTTTTGTTTCACACAAGTACTAAATATTAGTCTATTTAAATAATATGAATTTTCAATCTTCATTTGGTGATAAACAAGATAATTCTTCATCAGATGGATTTTCTAGAAGAGAAATAAATTCTTTGGTCCTAGAATATCTTATTATTGAAGGATTTGAGGAAGCTGCATATCAATTCAGTCAAGATACTGGTATTTCTTTCAATGGAGATTGCTATCATATATCTGAGAGATTGAAAGTTATTGATATGGTAATGAAAAACGACATCGAAACATGCATAATGGAAATTAATACAGCGTGGCCTGAGTTTTTTGATAGAAATCCAGACATATATTTTCAAGTAAATCTATTTTCTAGATTTATTTAATGACAACTATTTTAGTTGCGCCAACTGAAAATGTTAGAATATATCAGGGCAAAAGAAATTATGGAAGCTTTGAAATTTGCACAGATATATTTTGCTGATGCTGTTTGTAAAATATCTGATAAAAATTCTAAAATGCTTACTGAATTACAAAAAACTATGACATTATTAGCATTTGATAATCCGATAGATTCGCCTAATGGTTATTTATTAAAAAAGGATTTCATAAGAATTGTCGCTGGTAATCTTAATGCGGCAATTTTGAAATATATTTCTGGGGATCCTTGCGAAATCAGTGAGGAGGAATCGTTTTCCTCTGATTCTATACCAAAATTAACTCAAATGATGGCATTAATGATGCATTTTAATTCACAATCTAACTGTAAAATTGACTTTCCTGAAGAATTTTATGATAATAAGTCATAAAATGTTGTTATTATTGTAAATTTTTCTTTGCGGATAATTCAAGACTTATGTAGAAATATTTAACTATTATTATTCATTTCCAGACAAATTTTCGTTTGTTAATATATTAGTACTCATTATTTCGTTGGTAATAAATGATTTAATAAATAAATAGAGTTTATATACTATATAATATATAGTATATATTATTGACAAAGTACATGAACGGTTATATTCAACCTCTGAAACGTAGAGAGGTTATAATATGTAGGTGTGTATGCTATCAAATTGAAAACTTTCGAGTTGTGTAATGCGTTACAGTGAAATGTTGGACTTCAAAATTATGTAAAGAAAATAAATAAACCTTCCCTCATATGGTAGCTGAGACATTACGGGCTGTCTACCTAACTAAACAAAATAGAAACTTGCAATAGTTAAATGAAATGATGATATGATTCCCAGTATGGCTATAGTAGATGTGTTTTGTTTAATAAATCTTAAAATGGAATCAAGTGTTCTAACGGTGACTACGCCGAAAATATTCACTGTAACAACACGAGGAAACGGGAAAAGATCTGCAAGAGATGCATAAGAACTCTTGGATACCGAATTTAGAAGATGCACCAAAGAAGCTAAAAATGAATTGGATTGCTTGAAATGACTTGAAGAGGACAGAATTATTCGATTTTCTATGCTATGAACCAGCTACACTCTGAAAATATTAAAATAAAAATTAACATAGGCAGCTAAAGAATGGTTCACAGACATATTCACAATCAAATTGACTATTATAGTCTATAAATTATAGACAGCCGTAGCTAGGGTGTAGCGAATGGGGCGAACGCCACGGGCGCCGAGTAGAAGGGTGCCAAAACTGTGAAATGATCATTTAAATTTTTTTTGCTTTTCTTTCTTTTTTTCATATTAAATTTTTATATTCTGCTTTCCATGTTTACTGTTTTCTAAAAAAGTTGAACTGAAACAAAACTGTTTTGCTGGTCTATCTAGTGATTTTTGCAAACGGGCGACTAAATCCGAAGGTGGCTGATCATGAAAACAGTTTTGAGCGTAGAAAATGCTACTTAGCCTGGAAAGATCTTGAAAATCGTTTGAAAAAAGGAAGGACAATTGATGATAATGGTTATAGATATTGATATGCCCGATACAGTAGTCTATATATAAAGGTTTAATAAATACGGAGTAAATAAATTTTCAATATTAATGTATATACACATGTATAATAAATATTTATAATTAATTGGTTTTCGTAATAATATAAGTTTGGTTAAGCATTGTTTAGCTTTGCATCTTAATTTGACTCTTCAAGACCAATTTCATTCCTGTAAGTACATAATTAATGGGAGTGGTGGATTCTTTTGGCACCAGGGGCGCCAAATTTAAATCTCGCCCGGGTGCCATTTTCCCTAGCTACGGCTCTGATTATAGACAAGATTAAAGAACTTGTAGTTTTACAGACAAAATGCAAGATTTGCGACCTTCGAAATCAGGCTATTGAAACTACGAGTCATTGTATAATTACGTCACACCAAAAATGACCATTTTAGAACCACCCACCCACACTGTCACATTTCTGTTGATACACCCCCATAGTGACGTCATTTTATTGCTCACGAAATGAAGGTAGCCGTGTGGTACCATACGGTCATCTAGACTGTTTGTTGTATCAGCAATAATTGTTAGTCATCGTTGTCTAGTCAAAGTATCAGCATCACTGTAGAGGAAGATTGTTGCAATAATAATTCTTGTAGTCCATAAAATACAACTAGCGTGACATCACATTCAGCTCAACTCATCCAGCTACGTCACGTTTTCAACGCTAGTTTGACATCGAATTTATCTATTTTCGATTTTGCCTCTTTAATTTCACTTCCGCTGATATAAATTCCTTCATAATTTGTTTGTATGACAGCCTTGCCACATTTAATACTTTCACCTTTTCCCACAAATCTCATCGCTTCTATTTTAGAATCTGACATGTATATCGTTGGTGTATCTTTCTCTTGAATTATCGTTGCTCGTCGTTTTTGGTCTTTGATGTTTTTGGATTCTACATCCGTGAACTGTTTACCTCGAATTGTTCTGAACTTCAGTGTCTTTAGTTTAGTTAGATGGCATTCCTATTTTTTTACTTTGTATATGATCATTGACTCGCCTGTATCACAGCTTGTCTCATCTAATGTACAGAACTCATGTGTCATCATTTTCTTTGATGAACTATCAAATGACGCCTTGAATCTCCTTAATTCAATATAATATTGTCGTCTCACTGCAATATCGTCTACCATGTGACCCCATATTTTATATGCTCCTCCTTGACATTATCCTCATGTTGATGACCATCCAACAACATTTACTAATTGTCTTACTCGTGCTCACACCTGAGCATTTAATTCGAATCCGTCCGGCGTTTTTATCTTTTTTGTTTTAAATGCATTTTCACATTTGATTGACGCTATTATTATTGCTTCTGTTGCCCATGTTGGAGTTATTATTGTTCTTGCCACCTTATTACACACAAAACTTTCCTCTGAATATTTAACGATACATTCTCCTGCTTCAGTGTGAATGAAGTCAGATTCTTGATATATGTGAAAAATCTTTGGATTTGCTCCAATTAATTTTGTTGGATTAGCCTCTGGGAAATTTTCTACATCTAGTAATGAATATTTCTGTCCCCACTTGGGATTCTGACAGTCATACGCTATGATCGCATTATTCCCTTTTATCAGATCTAACAATAATGTTATTACTATGATTACTATTGACATTGTCGACTTTCTCTCTTTTTGACTTGGCCTCATAGTTGTTTTATTTACTAGATTTTTTACTGTCTCCTCCGTATCATCTACTTCTACATTACTATTATCTTTTACGCTTTCCTTAGCACTTTGAATTAGGCTCTCATCACACAGTATTTTCCATCCTCTCTTTAATTTTATCCATGGCATAGCATCTATCTTTAGTTTATTATATATCATTTTAGCAATATTTTCTATTTGATCCTTTGGATTCATTCGCAAAAGTTTCTTGTATCTTGCTATTAAATATGCCATCGCCGTAATCACTTTATCCCGATTGACTTCTGTTGTAAATACAGGTAACCCTCGATTAACACGGTACTTGAATAACACGATTTCGCTTTAACACGGTTAAAATATCGCGGCACACCCTTGTCTAACACGATATTTTTAGGACGGTTTTGATTTTACACGGATTCAAAATTGATGAAAACCCTTAATTAACACGGATTTACCAAGCTCAGACACTGATACTGAGAGTGATGTCGCAGAGCAAAACTTCACACTCAAATCATTAAGAGAAGGATTTGAGATGGCTAAAAAATTAGAAAACCATTTCCTTGACAATGATCCGTCAATGGACCGTAGTCTGAAAATTCTTAGCTTAGCTCCTTACCGAGAAGTCGAGAAAGAATTTTAAAAAAATCAAAAACAGGTTCTTCTCACTGATTTTATAACCATAATCCAGAAACCACAAGCGACTAATGAAGTGTCAGAAAATTATTCAAGTGATGAAGAAGCACCAGTAAAAATGAATCAGCCACACATTACATATTTTTTCAGAGATTTTGAGAGTGATTATGATGGAATTGGTTAACCTTATCTATGGTCAATTTAAATTATGCCATATTTTTATTTTGATATTTATGCAAAATGAATTTATTTATTTTACTATTCTTTGTTAAATTTTTGATTTCAAGTCTATTTGTATTTCAATCTTCTTTTTTTGTATTAGATGCATGAAAATAATAAAAACTATCAAAAACATAAATCATTTTTTTAATTTTTTGGAACCATACCCCATGAATTGTATTAATTGTTAGTCTCGATTAACACGATTTTAATTAGCACGGAGTATTCTTGGAACCAAACTACCGTGTTAATCGAGGGTTACCTGTAATATCTTTAACACTGTCTCTTCATTCGCTTCCTCTGCACTCAATTCTCTAATCTCTTTCTCCATTAATTTAATCTTTTTAACTATATTTTCTATTAACGCTGATGGTTTTGCTCCCGGAAATCGTCTCATATTCATTGCTTTAATTAACTCTCTTATCATATTTATATCTTTATTATCATCCTCACTATAATTCTTTACATCTATTTGCTTCTGCAAGAAATTTCTCATCTGCTTCTCTTGCCTCTCAAAAATCCTCATTATCTAAATCTATATCATTTGTAAAACACTGAAACTCATTTAACGACATTTCTAGATTCCTCTCAATAAGTCTCCCATATTAAGTTTTAAATTCTTTTAATTCCTCTCTCAAACTGTTCATTTCATCATTAGCTGCTATCAACTCAGCACTATTAATCTGTTTTATCTCAGGCTCATTTTTAAATCTCACTCTATTAGGCGATTCGCTTCGCGCATTATTACATACTTTAGCTAAGTGGCCATATTTTTGGCAATTATAACATTTAATTTGTCCATTAAAATTTACTTTGCTCTTCCATCATTATTATATGGGCTTCCTCGCCTTTCTCTATATAAGTTCTGTCTATATGAACTTGTCTGTCTACGTCTCAAATCATTTGTGTTATCTTTATTATCATATCTATTATTTTTATCATATTTATTATTTCTCGAATTATTTCTACTAAAATCAACTCGATTATCTCTCGTATAATTATTTCTATTATATTCATAACGATTATCTCTATCAAAAGTATTTCTATTGTTTCTACTTTCAAAATTTCTGTTTCTCATATTATCAAATCTTCTCCTGTTTTCAGGTGATTGACTTCTATCAGGGCTCGGACTGACCCTTCGTCTATTTTTCACAAAGTTCAAATATAGTTGCTTCATTTCTTCCCTGAAGATGTTGTCATCTGAGTTACCCAACTCAGATTTTACCTCTATGGGCTTATATTTTTCGATAAAAAAGGTGTCAGTTTAATTTGTTGTGTTACTGTTGCAGTAAAAAATCTTGGTTTCAATTAATGCCCAAAATATTGTATGTGAATGCGATGAGCATTAATAAATAACATTTCTCATTTACCAAGTATGGCTCGTAATTCATGTGCTTATGTATATCAGGAACACATATAAAACATCACTTTTGGATAATTTCCAAAGAATTATCTAAAATTATATGATAAAAAATTATATGGTAAAAAATAAAACAAGAATATATTCATTGAAAGCTTTATGTTCCTGTATGTTTAATTTCATCTTCTTGGTTTGTCTGATCATGCATTTAATCATCTTCTTTCAATTTGATATAATTCTTCTCGATATATTGTTTTATTTTAGTAAGTTCAATGAATAATCCTAAATGACTTTGCAATTAATTTTGAAGCTTTTCAGTACCACAAAGATTTCGCCAGCTTCATACTAATTTGTGTGCTTATACAAAATTGATTTTATTTATTTTCAATTAGCTTGTCATGAATCTTATATGTGATTTACACTATTTTCTTGCTGTTAACTCATGCTTACTTTGCGTATTTTAATTAAATTTTTGCGGTTTATGTGTAATTTTTAAAGAAATAAAAATTATACAGTTTTGTTTGATAATGTCCAACAACTTTATTATATTAACATAATTATGAATGCGGATGAACATAATTCTATGAACATAATGCTACAAAATGCTAAAGCTATTATTTCACAAGAATGCATTTAAAAAATTTACTACCTATTATATATTTTACTTAAACATTTGTAAATTTTTATTTTGAGAAACAATTTTTTTGAATCTTCATAGTTATAAAATAAATAGTATAAAATAATACAATACATTTTAAATTTGAACTATATCACATTTGAAATATATTAATTGTCTTAAAATGCTTTCTTGTTTAAATAATTATTTTATTTTACATTTATTTAAAAATGAATGAAATTAAAGTAGTGCCATTAGGTTAGTCAAAATTTTTAAATATTAAATATATATATTTAAATTAGGTGCAGGTCAAGATGTTGGTCGCAGCTGCATTTTGGTTAGTCTTGGTGGCAAAAATATAATGTTTGATTGTGGTATGCATATGGGTTACAACAACGAAGTATAAAATGTTTAAATGAATTATTTTTCAATATTATCGACATTAGAAAAGATTCCCAGATTTTTCATATATTACTAGATCTCAAAGTGTTGATGAATATTTAAATTGTGTAATTATCAGTCATTTCCACTTGGATCATTGTGGAGCTTTGCCATATTTTACTGAAATGGTTGGTTATAATGGCCCGATTTACATGACTCATCCTACAAAAGCCATATGCCCTATACTTCTGGTTTGTATTGAAGAAAACAATTTAAATTAATGAAATTTACTTTTAAGGAAGATTATCGAAAATTAACTGTTGACAAAAGAGGTGATCAAAACTTTTTTACGCAAGAAATGATCTTTAAATGCATGAAAAAAGTAAAATGTGTCTACTTACATCAAATGATTAAAGTTGACGACGAGTTGGAAATTCAACCTTTCTATGCTGGACATGTTTTGGGAGCTGCTATGTTTTTAGTCAAAGTTGGCAAATTATCAGTTCTATATACAGTACAGTCTAATGTTAAATTTAATTATAATAATTTAATCAATAAATCAGGGTGACTATAATATGACTCCAGATAGACATTTAGGAGCTGCTAATATTTCTCGATGTGAACCAAATCTGTTAATAACTGAAACTACATACGCCACAACAATCCGTGATTCAAAGCGCGTTAGAGAACGAGAATTTATTGACAAAATTTTGGCCACGCTTGCCAATGGTGGAAAAGTAAATTTTATTCGAAAAAATTAAATATTAAAGTCAGATGACAATAAATATATAAATTTATTGCTTGCTAAAAATTTTATTAATTTATTGTCAACTGAAAAAACAAATTATTATTAATAATAATTATTTTTTTTAATCTATTTTTATTATTGTTATTTAATATTTTTTATAATTATTTATTTTCATTAACTATATATCTATAATATTGTATTATTATTATTATTATTATTATTATTATTATTATTATTATTATTATTATTATTATTATTATTATTATTATAATTATTACTATTATTTATAAAATAATTATAAAAATGAAAATAAGAATTATATTTTTGCTTTAACTATATTGTTATTTTAAAATTTAATATGGAGCATAACAAGGTTTCGGCAAGCATCATATGAGAAATTATGACGTGAAATTATGTATTTGAATTATCGGGTATATGAGTTATTGCATCTGGAGTCCCTATTTAACGGCGAGGGGGAGGGGCTTAAGCTTACCTTTAAATGTGACTCTTATCACCATTTCTACCCTTCCCCGCCATAAAATGACTATAAATCGGCTTTGAACTTAAAGTTTGATCCTTCGACTACCCTTTAACACAGGGCTTTTCAAACTGGGGTCCGTGAGCGATTTTATGAGGGTCCGTATCGATTTTAAATATTCATAAACAAATTATAAGATACACACTATTGATTCAATTTTTGTGTATGTCTGTGTTATTTAATGATTTTTATTGCATTTAATATTGCATTTAATATCAGGTTTTACAAACAAAATAGTAATTTTTTAGTAAAATGGTCCGTAAACTAAGCGTAATAAAAATTAGGAGTCCCTTGTTTAAAAAGTTTGAAAAGCCCTGCTTTAACACACCGTTTCCATCGTAAAATAACTATAAATCAAATTACATCCTGACCCATCAATGTCCATTTTAAATCTAACAGCCTTAAATTTTGACCTTTACGCCAGCAATTTACAAGCCTTAAGAGGCTCTCACTACTCTTTAAACGTTTCTAAATCGAGGTTGTGCTTAAAATGTCACCATTAGCTTTAAAACGACCCTTTTGACCTCAGAAAGATCTTACATTCCAATAACCCTAAAATGACCTTGATAGTTATCATTAACCTTGATCTATTATATAACGTATAATTTGCAAGGGGTATGTGGGTTAGGAAGCTCACTATATGGGGGTCATTTATGACAGTCCTACCTCATAATTCTCTAATCTGTGGAATTTGTCTTTGTTAAAACTCTTATGACACGTGATCAACTACTAAGAGTTCTTATCCGATATTTAAGTCACTTAGTGGAAACGCCCTCCCGCTCTCTCCCCGTAAAATATTCCAAATCATAGTCAAGTTCCTTAGAAGTAATTAATAGTTCTTAAAACATTTTCTATTCTTTTTTGTTCTTATAATTGATCCTAATATTATTATTTTGTATTGAGTTTGAACGGAATTACATACTTTTCTATCTATGACAGTGTTTCCCGACCTTTTTTATACCACGTAGTATTTTCAAAAGTCATATGCCTCACTGTGCAATTTGAAGTAGTTGTCAAATTTCGATAATCAGTATTGCCAGTATACAAAAACAACGGTCCATGTTGTATTTAGTCGTGAATGAGCATATTATATTAAAAAAATATATGTGGTATAGTTGAGAATTGCTAATAATTGGCGTGATGCATCACCATGGGAAACACTGATCTATGACTATGTATTGATAAGATAACATTCAATTGCCAATGAAACAGCTATCATAACTCATCAATTTCGCTAGATATATTTTATCGATACACTGAAACACTCACAAATCCAGGTCACTTCTAAGGGGTTTTAAGATACTTTTATGACTATCATTATTTTACAACAGTAACTATTATAAAAATAAATCAGCTAATCTTCACCTTTATTACATTCCCCGGTCAAAATGTTTGCTATTGTTATTTGTCCTGACTCATCATTGCATTGTGAGGTTTGCATAAATTTGTAGTTACAAAAAACTTCTATTTACCAGCATTTAATGTGTCTATGGTTTCCTTGCATGTTATAATTTCATGGTGAATGATAATCCCTTGTAATCCCGTCAAATATATAACACGTATTACCATGATTTAAGGTCCATAATAATAAAACCCCTATTATAGCTACCGTATCCAATTATCATTAAAGTTGAATCAAGTTGGTTTTGAAAAGAAATGTAATGAATCCGATGTATTTTTTATTAATGTTATAGAATCCAAAACATAACCTAATGAATTATGAGGTCTTAAATTTATTAAATAAGTAAAATATGCCTTTGGAGTGTTCAGGTTTGGGACTTTGGTCCGGTGGATATACTGATCACAACATTTCTTACTGATAATTTTGAGCTTGGATCCTCCTGATTGATTTTATTTCCCATGTTTCACGTGCATTGTCGTAAAACGTTTGTAAAATATAATTAAGTACAATCGATTGGAAGGCAACTTTTGCCGGAATTCCAAAATGTCATTGGTTACTTCAATTTCATAGCCGATATTTCGCAACTATGCCGAAAAATTATTGTCTTATATAAATCATTGCATCAATTGTCTCAAACTCCAATTTATGCGGGCAAATGCACAAACTTTAAAAATTTAAACATTTAAATCAATAATTGAATTTCTTTTTAAAAAAATTTGCACTTAAAAATCAATAAAAATAAAATTTTTCAAAAATCAATAATCGCGATTTAACCTATTAGTGGAAGGGCCTTCTATTGCTAACTTATTAATGCGTAATTAATATTGGTACTTATTTATGATGCATTAGGGTTGTGCAGTGACTTTAACTGATATTTCAAGAAAAGGTTCATACAAATCATATAAAAAGTTCCGGAACTTTCAGAATTGTTCTATGAAGATGAGAAATTCTTGATAAATAATGAGAAATTAACTCATTGTAAAAATGATTTTATTGTTCTTGTGCAATTGCTTATATATGGCTTGAATAAGTATCTTTAGATGACAACTTTCGTGTTTTAGAAGTTTTTTTTTACTTTGCTTTATAACCAAATAGTCCAATATAAAAATAAATATATTTTTGTCAAATTTAATGAAACGGCTAAAAATTTATTTTGCAACGATCGATAAAACTAACAACGATTAGAATGGGTTGCCAATTAACCTTTTGGTTCAATTATTGAACCAATATTATTCCAAATTTTCAATTTAAGGAATCCATTTGTGATTCGTAGTAATTATTAAAATTTTACGCATTTAGGTTTTAATCCCAGTTTTTGCCTTGGGAAGAGCTCAAGAATTGTGTATTCTTTTGGAAAGTTACTGGGATAGAATGAATCTCTCATATCCTATTTATCTGTCAACTGGAATGGGAGAAAAGGTATTCTGAAGTGATATCTATTTTTAATGTACTGAAATCTTAAAATAGGCTAATGAATATTACAAATTATTTGTTTCATGGACCAATGAAAAAATCAAAGAAACCTTCGTCGAGAGAAACATGTTTGACTTCAAACATGTAAAGGTAATAATTAATATTAAATAATTAAAACTATTAAATATACTAATTTAGTTAATCTTAAATTTATTTAATAATTACAATAATAATTAATTAATTAAAAATAATAATAATCAATAAAATTAATAATAAAAAATCAATAATAGTAATAATAATAATTAGTAATAAATCTTCAAATACTAATTTAGGTAATATTTTATCGATTTATCAAAAATAATTAATAATAATAATAATCAATAATTAGTAATAAATCTTCAAATAATAATTTAGTTAAGCTTTAATTTATTTAATAATTAATTAATAATAATAGTCAATAAAATTAATAATAATAATACTCAATAAAATTAATAATCAATAATAATAGTAATAAATCTTCAAATAATAATTTAATTAATCTTTTATTTATTTAATAATAACAATAATAACAATAATCAATAATAACAATAAGAATAGTAAAGAATATTAATCATAAAATATAATTGATAAATAATAAATTTATTTTTTATTTATCAATGTATTTATTTTTGTCATCATATTAATAGTCAATAAAATTAATAATAATAATTAATCTTCAAATGCTAATTTAGTTAATCTTTATATCTTTACTGATTCATAGCCAATTTTTTAATAAATATAATGTCAATTGAAAATGAAAAGAAATCAAATATGAAAATCCAAGTAAGTTATTATAATAATGAAGTTAGGTTAGAGAGAAGTTGCCGCTGAGTTTTTTAAATAACAATGTATCGAAAAAATTATTTTGGAAGGTTTTCAGCTAGTTCAAACATTTTTTCAAATTACAATTTTACAAATAATCCACATAAATTTCTCTTAAATTTAGCTTTTTTAAAATTTCATTACAAAATATAAAAATATTTCAAAAGAAAAAGCAATTAAATAAATCATTTTAGAACTGTTTTCATTAATTTTTTTCAGTTATTGTTATATTTTATATATCTATAGTGAAAAAATAAAAATTTAGATAAATGAAATTTTTTTTTGTTTCTGTAGAGTTGAATTATTTCATTGAAATTATTGGCATTTAACAGCATTACATAAGGAAGAAAAGCGAAGGCACAAACGATTACACAGAATTATATACTCATTATTATAAATTGAAATTTTTCGTAAAATAATGAATTCCTAAAAAGATATAATTTGCCAGATTGATTCCTTAAATCTCTACAGCTGACAAAAATTACTTTAAAAATAAATCCGTCAAATTTCAATTTAACTAACCCAGTGGTCTTCAAATTGTGTTTCACGGAACCCTATTGTTCCAAAAAAAAAACAATAATTTAAGAAATTGTTTCATTTCTCACCAAAAAACATCAATAAAAATTTTTCATCACTAACCGAAATACTGAAAGTTTTGCTAAATTAATCGATACTTTGGAAAACAAAAGTGCTACACTCGACCAAAACGTTAAAAAGCATATTTTGGAATTCATTTTTGGAATATTTTCCTCCTCAAACAGACAATTTTAGTTGGGTGAAAAATCCTTTTGTTGAGTCTGGTAATGCAGAGATATTATCAATTAAAGAAAGAGAGCAGCTGATAGACATATCTACAGACACAACATTAGAAACTACATTTCGCCAGATTGAAATTGTTACATTTTGGATTCAATTAATGAATGAATATCCGGAAATTTCCAAACGAGCTGTAAAAGTATTAATGCCTTTCGCAACAACATATCTTTGCGAGTGATCATTCTCTCTTTACATTGCTACGAAGACAAAATACGGAAACAAATTTAATGCAGAAAATGTCATGCGTCTACGATTAACACCAATTTCTCCAAATATCGTCAAATTATGTGGTGAAAAACAAACTCACCCAAGTCATTAAATTAATTTTATTATTTTTACATTTTTTAAGGTTTCTTTTTTTATTTTTGAAGAAATTTGAATTTCACATAAGGGTTCCGCGAGCTTTTGAAGTTTGAAGGCCACTGAACTAACCAATTCCTTAGGGAAATCAATTATTAAGGAATAATAGAATGTGTAATAAATTCAGATTGCAGAAGAAATGATTGTCGATTTAGATGTGAAAGGATTCATGAGTTCTTCGGAAAGTTTGTTGATGTTCCTTTCCACAATCGTGATAAAATAAGCCGTAAATGCAAAATATATATTAACCCTTTCTAAGGTGGTGGCAATATACTGTACACCATTTTAAACTAATAAAAATATCTAAGTGTAACGCTGTCGGTAATCATTTTTACTTTTGGTACAACTACTGACATATAAGTTTTTTTTCTATTTTTTTATGATCATTTGTAACTATATTATTATTAATAAACTTTGAGTTTTACATCACCTTTAGTTTCCTTTGCCTTAGAAAGGGTTAAATGTAAAAATTTCCAATTATAAGAATCTTTATCAACCTTTTATCATTTTAATATCGAAAAATTTCTCATTTAATATATATTTTGAAGTAAAAGTTTATCTTGCTATTTATTTATCTAACATTTAATTTATGCGGCTACCAAAAACAATCATTTTAATATTTTCTTAGTTTATATTGTATCAAATTCAAATGTAAAAATTAAAGTAGTTAAAGAAGGATGATTGAATTTTTACAATAGTTCACTAAATTATATCTTAAATTTCACTAATTAATATATAAAATGCTAAATAAGGAAACTACAAAAAGAGGGAGTATAAAAATATTGGTATAATGTCAGTAAAAATTCCGTGTACAATGCGCGCGTTATTGATGTCATATTCTCACAAATTCGGAAAGTGAAGCTCTCATTTATTATAATTTTAATTGAAATATTTGACTAAAATGAAAGTACAATTGATTCCCCAACGTTGAACTTTCTTGCTGCTGCTCTGTTGCACAATAACATTTTCTATAATGACTTGCCGAACTTTTGATTCGATCCGACGTTTAGATCCTTGGTACTATTCGGACTTACACAAGAACTTTATACGATCTAAATAATAAATAATTCGAGTCATATACAACACCGCTAGTGTAAATTACGGACTTAGCTTTCAGTTTTCAAATATAGTGATTTTCTTGACTTAACAAATAATTAAATAAAAGTAATTAGATAACAATCAAATGACTTTTTTTTTCAAAACTAGTTTTTAATTTGTAAACAATTTATTGTAATATTTGTGCCATCATTGATGTCAAATAAAATGATATCATTTCAATTCTATTTAATAGTGGTTCATATTCGGTCCATTGTAACATCTGTATGAGTCTATAAAAATTAATTTTCGAGAACAAATATTTTACGCTATGAATAGTATCAACTTACTAATATAGAGTATAACAACAGTAAATTAGTACATCTCAATATACATTCCAAATATCAGTATATCTTATATTACCAATCAAACGCATTTTTATCATTTTATTTAGATTTACATATTAAAAAGACAATGTTTAATTTCTTATTATTTTCTTCATTGATCTATTTTTATTTTCGAATATATTTTCAATTCAGCCTTTTAAAAAATTGGGAATTTTAAGTTTTTATACATTTTTCTTGCTTCTTTTGATATTATTTCACATACAAAACACAGTAGTCTAAAGGGATCTGCGGTATGTTTAGGTTAAAATTCTGTATTCAATAGATTATGAACCGATACACAAGTTATGATATTGTTTTGCAAAATTTGCATGTTTACCAACCATTCGACATATGCATTATATAAGAATATATCCTGATCTTGTATAAAATAACTCAAGCCATATATTTCAAATGATATAGAATTTACCATTTAGCCATTGTTACAAGGAGATGAAAATAAATCAATGCCTATGGTTGTGTTCGCATCTCCAGGAATGCTTGATGGAGGACATTCTTTAAATATTTTCAAAAAATGGGCAAACAATGAAAAAAATATGGTAATCATTCCCGGATATTGTGTAGCTGGTACAGTTGGTCACAAAATTCAGTCCAATGTTAAGAAAATAGAATTTGATAAACAAACTATTGACGTTCGAATAAAAGTTGAATATTTGTCATTTTCGGCGCACGCAGATGCCAAAGGAATAATGCAATTAATTGACCAGTGTCGACCCAGAAACGTTCTCCTCGTACATGGTGAATCATCAAAAATGGATTTTCTAAAGAGTCGTATTGAACATGAATTCAAATTAAAATGCTTGAAACCCGCTAATGGAGAAATGGTCACAATAAAATGTGATGATCGTCTATATTGCCAGACATCTCAGGCTTTCCTGAAAAAGTGCATTGATCATCAAAGATCAGTTGAAGATGAAAATGAATTATTTTTGCGACAAGAGAAATCATCTAAATGCGGCATTATCACGAAGAAAAGCACAGTTAGGATTTTATATCTTGGAATGAATTTATATTGAAAATCATTAAGAATGAAGCTAAACTTCTTGATCGACAAAGTTCTATTCTTGCAGCGGGGTTAGTTGAGCATCATCTCAGTTTACATCTACGGTCAAATTCTTATCCAATCATACATTAACGGATATAATGAACCAATTAGTCATCTTTCTCAAGAGGTAAATTGAATAATTTCTATTTAAATATTTATGATTAATAAGTAGAAAAACTTTGATTTTAATTTTTAATTATATTTAATTATAACTTTATTATTATATAAAAATAATGATAATATATAATGATAAAAATAAACAAATTTCGATCAATGGTGAAAATTAAAAACTGTCACTGGATCTGCTAATTTTGATGTATATGCAAATTTAAATTTTTTTTGAAAAATGTTTGTTTAAATAATTGAGATTTTGGCGCGCATTAAAAATATTTTTTTTATTTAAATTCTTTTTAGTGTTAAATGGCATGAAATAAATTAAACAATTTTCGGTACTTGTCTGTTAATGTCTGTTAGACATTTTATATTGATTTTATATTGCAATATTTATCGATCGTAATTTAATAAGTTTAATTGTCAGTTGTGTATCAAATTTATCAAGTGTTTGCATTATTATCGAATTATTTAATATTTTTGACAAAAATCCTAATTATTTTTATATTGATTACAAATAACAGATATTTAAGGCTCACATTAAATATTGATTTCAACTCTAAATAAATTATTAACTTGTTTAAATTTATTTTTATTTATCTATCAGGAAATTTAAATAGAATCAAAATTTCTACAAGATTACTTTTTTCTGAACTTATTGATTTTCAATTTTTACAATAAATAATGAATATTTTTCAATATATTTTTAGCTCATGCTATTTCATTCTTTTCGCTGTGTAATTTGCGAACTATCAATTAAATTGATAAATAATATCTTCTTTTAAGCACACTTTTAGACTCTCGATTATCCGAACCCTTTGCATAAAAACGGAAATCTTTAAAACTTAAAAAATCAATCATTGATTAAACATTTTTAGCGAGCTTGATTATTTCACATTTGAAAGTTTCATTTACAAAAAAATAATTTTCTTGTGAAAAAAAACAAACTTTTAAACAGAAAATTTCAACAATTAACGTTTTTATTCAAATTTTTAACAAACTCCGTAATTTTCGATTGTTTTTAGACATTTTATATTTTTAAAGGGCAAATTAACGCTGATTTCGAAGAAATAATTTTAAAAGAATTGAATTTGTATTCTTGCTTAAGATATATGATAGGTCTATGGAAAACCTTCAATCACTTCTTCATGCGATATTCTTATTCCTTTTAACCGTGTTCCTCTCTTTTTTAATAAATTAATAACATAAATACATAATTTGAGTGTGTTGGACATTTCCAAATGTCTCTTCATCAGTTAATATTTCATTTTCAATAATATAATCAACACATCCATCCTGAAATTTCATTTATTACCATGTGATCTGTCGTAAAATTTAAGATAAATTCTTTTTAAATAATTGTAATATCATTATTTATTTTGGCGCATTTTTCCACTTTAAACCTCTATTTTGACGAAGCCACAATACTCTCCATTAATTCGGCTCTCAAAATATACTAATCTTAGAGCATTTATATATTTTATTTAGGAAAAACCAAAACTAGAATAGTAAAATTATCGAATGCCCGAATAATCGAGAGTCTGCCTGTAATAGATATTTCTTATAATCACAATGTCAATTTTACCTATTTCTCTATTTAAAGTTCAATTTCTGAATTCGCATCTTAGGACCAAAATTTTCGATTACTAGTTTTCGGGCTAATCAATCTTTATTTTGGAAGTTTTCACTTTTCGATTTCCACTATCATCTGTCAGAGATTGTATTTTACAGAAATTCTGGTTTAATTTCCCATTTTTATACATTTCTTCATTCATATTTTCAGAATCAAATAATGTCTAAAGGTTTTTCTGAAGTTTTCAATATTTACATAAAATAATCAATATTTTCTTCGCTGTGCAAATTGCGAGCCATCAATTTAATTGATAGCTAATTTTTTATTTCTCCATTTGAAGTTCAATTTCTGAATTTGAACCTTCTTAGTTCCAAAATTTGCTTGGTTTCTGGCTTGACTGGTCTTTTAGAAGTTTTCTCTTTACTAATGATTTTATCACAGATTGTATTTCACAGAAACTTATTTATTTTTATATTTTTAATTTCCCCCGAACATTTCCTCCTTCATGTTGTTGTTTTTCTATCTCATTTTTCAATTTTCCCTTTTTTAGACAATCGATCGATATTAAAATTGTTAAACTACTTTTTTATCTAGCATTTTCAACACAGAATCCGGTCATGAAATTCATTGTCACGAGGAAAATTTTACTATTGGACCACTTGATGATCCATTAGTTAGTATATTAGTTAAAGAGAGCAATTTAATAACGGTAGTGCTGATGAATCAAGTGCATTGGCAAACAGCCCGAATGATTTACAGGTGTTCGATGTATTGCGAGTTACTGATAAAAACAATGGATCCTTTGAATCTCTTCAAAATACTCGACAAGTCAGTCTCCATGTTACTTATTCATTCCAAGATGAGCCTATGGGATCTAGGCTCTATGAAGCCATACAAATTGCCTGTACAGAACGTCGATTGGAATTTGTCAATTAGATTATAAATACATGTTTTTTGTTATTTTTGTGAAATTACACTTTTATGATGATAATTTGCAAAATTTGTCTAGCAAATTCATTTTGAGAATTACTCACCACCATTTTCAGTGATTTGATAAGTAATAGATCAGAGCGATAATAGGTGGGGATTATTCACTGCCAATTATTAACTTTATGAGTAAAGTTAACATTCTGAATAGATAAGCGGCAATAAAGCCTTCTGATCATTTGCGGCATGGCTCTATACTTCATTGTCATTAGTAATTATCTTAAAGAATTTAATTTGTGTGTGGATGGACCTTTAAGTCAACGAAGATATTTTTGTTGTCATTATAACTAAACAACGGGAGGCAGGGGAATCGAACTGAATTCCAGTGAGCTGCCGGAACTCGATCTAAAACTTATAATTTTTAATTTGATAAAAATAAAATTATTTTTTTTACGAATTAAAACTTAGTTGCTATAAATTTAAAGAGATCGACTTAAGTACAATTTAAATATACTTTTGCATAATAAATTACAAATAAACAATAAAATCATAAGATATTTGACAAACAGGAGATGATTTGATTGGCTTCAGCGGAATAATAAATAGCAAACGTTAAATACGACATTTAATAAACTTATGAAATAAGTATCACAAATATTGAAAAACGAAATTTTTCTTTGTAAATGACAGTAGCATTGTAATGCATATATGAAGTTTAAATTTAATTTAGATATATTTAGATATAATGACCCAATGGAAAAATTCCGTCAAGATGTGGTGCGATATATGATAGAAGCGGCTCACCAGGCCAAGGGAGCCTAGTCGCTAGTGAGAAAATGTCAATGGATGAATGGAACCTGGTTTCGTCCGAAACAGGTGCAGAAACTTCACCAGAAATTGCAGCTATACAGAAAACTCGAGCTATTTTTTTAAGCGAAGGTTTTTATTATAAAGATTCGAAGTAGGCGGTGACTAATAAGAGATGAGGTACATATAGGAAAATGACGGAGGGACAATGTAAAGCGAGGCACGACATCTTTTACGGTAGCCTATGAACCCAGCGACTCGTCGGATCATTAGGTGTTCTCGTTGTAGAGCTCGCCTTTTGCCCACAATTTCATGCTAGAGCGCTGTACCAAAGTGGCTTGCGATTGGTGTTTAGTGGTAAAAAAATAACTATGCGCTGTGGCTAGGGAAACGCGAATAGAGTGAAAGAGATGGTTAAATAAATTTCAAAAAGCAAACAATTTTTACAGATAAATTCTCGTAGATTTTTTTATATTTTTGAAATATAGAAATTTTTCGAATTAATTTTCATTAAAATTTGTTATGGGATTTCTTAATTTTTATTCAAAATTCTACCCAGTAAATGAAAAACACAATAAATAACATAATCCTTAAAATGTTTGTTTATCCTATTACGACAGTATTAATGAAATGAAAAAATCAATTGCGCATTATTTAAATTACGTATATTTTAATTATATTTATTTTATTTATTTGTAATGTTTCATGTAGATTAATTGTATTAGCTACCAAAAATTCTCTTAAAAATGAAACGAAAAAAAGTTGATAATTCCATAGTTTCAAATAAATTTATGAAGTTTCAATCTGTCGATTTAATAAATCCTCCATTAAAATTAAATCCATCTTTTTTCGATGTTGATGTGTTTACTCTAGCTAAAAATCTTTTGGGAAAAATTCTTGTAAGAATTAATGATGATAATTATCGAGTATCCGGTAAAATAATTGAAACAGAGAGTTATGATGGTCGAAATGATCGTGCATCTCATTCTTATAAAGGTGAAACTATAAGAAATAAAGCCATGTTTATGGGTAGTGGTACAGTCTATGTTTATTATATTTACGGACGCAATCATTGCATTAATATTACTGGTAAAGAAACAGGTACTGCTGTTCTAATAAGATCCCTTGAACCGGTTGAAGGTATTGATGAAATGTTTAAATATCGCAAATTAAACAACATACGTTCCGAAAAGCAATTATGTAATGGGCCTGTTAAATTATGCCAATCTTTGAATTTAACAAAGGAATTTAATCAAAAGAACATTTGCAATTTGGACAATTTATGGATTGAAGATTGTAATGATACTTTTGAAGTTGTAAATACCACGAGAATCGGAGTAAATGGTTACGGTGAAATGGCTTCTAATTGTTTGTACAGATATTATATTAAAGGTAATTCTTATGTGAGTAAAATAAATAAATGATTTTGTATTTTTGTAAAATAAATGTTTCTTTAACTTACTGTGTTTTTTATTTTTGATATTTTGCATGTTTTAATTTTTGAATTTTGAGCTCCCGTGCTAATTTTTCAGGGATTTAGAATTTTTTAATATTACCGTGACCTTGAAATTTAATAGTGTTTTAATTTGATTTGATTTTGTAAATTTGGTTGCGAGATATATAAAAATTATTATTTATAAATTTTGATTAGTTTCACTATGATCCAATTAATTTTTATAGCTAAATATTAAAATATTTTATTAAACAAAAGTGTTATTTATATAGTAAATTGCACAATACAAAAGAATGTGAAATTTGATTTTGAATGTGATTTGAGATTTCCATACAAAAAATGAAAGTTTTAGAAAAGTAGGAATTGACAAAAATGTATGCACTACAATAAATTAAAATGAATTAAGAAGGGTTAGATCCGATCACGAAGACTGCAAGAAGTTCTATTGATAAAACCAGTAGACAAAAACCAAGTTTATTCCCCATTATATTCTATCATCACCATCTGCTACTAAGGCTAGCCATATGAAGGAGCTAAATAAAACAAACTATAGAAGAAAAATTTCACTATTAGCAAGTGAAGAAGTTTTGGCAGTTAAAAACGAAAATAAAAAGATATTGAAAGAAGACAATCACCAAAAAATAAAAATGATCGAACTGCATTTAGCTTACAAGTGACCGAAAAAGAAAGGTCAGGCGGAAACAAATTATTTTTGATTGATTTGAGATGAAGATTATTATTTCAGATTAAAAGGTTGAATTATGATCGAACATGACTAAATTAATTCGATTATCAATTTAAGTATATTCTTCTTTGGTAAGCCCATGAACCCATCAGCATGTTAGAACATCAGCAGCTCGAGAGATAGAACTCACCTCTTACAAACGATTACTCATTAGTGTACGTTCTGATCAACGAATATTCGGTGGTGAATTGCAAATTGTTGATAGTGCTTAGAAAATTTCTCACGGTACACCCAGCACGACAAACCAAAATTTAGCCAGCTTAAATAATTTTGTATTTTCGGTAAAGAACAGTTTTTGTCACAATATCGTTGTAATATATTCTCTTTAAATTCTAATACTCATGAGAAAGAGATACTGAAATACAAAAATGATTCTTTTGTGAATGTAAAACGAGTTATTTCTTGTAATAAATTATTAATTGATAAAAATGAAACGTAGATGCGCATATAGACAATTATTTACCTTCATTTGTTATAACAATAAATTTTGGGTCATTAATAAAAATATGTAAAATAAATATAAGATTCATTGAACATTAATTCGAAAAGTATTAATGAAACTCACTTTTATAATATCTTGTTTAAATATTGATTTTGTATTTGAAAAAATATTTGAATATTTAAAAGAAATTCTTTTTCACTATTAATAAAATATTTAATTGAAATTCAATAGAATATATACTAGCATTGAATATTTTTATGTCAAAATGTTTGATACTATTTTTCAAGAAATAAAAGATATATTTTATAAGGAGAGAAAAGAAGAACTTGATGTACATTTAGAATATTTTGAAACAGTAATTTTTATTTAGTCTCTTACTAATTCGTTTTCTGGTAGATGTTTAATTATACAGTGTTTAACTGGAAAACAAAATCGTGCAAAAGCCGCCGTTGAAACTTACAAAATTTTAACTAAATGCACTGAAAATAATGATATGAAATTGGTCTATGTAATTGGCTGCTGCATTGAAATCGTATTAATATTTCCGTTTTATTTTAAATTTTAATTAATTTCTTTTTTCATAGATTCAAGCCAGTTTCCTTATCCATGATGACATCATGGATAATGCACAATTCCGCCGTAATAAACGCTGTTGGCATTTGATAAGCCAAGAAAAAGGGTATGGACTAATTGGAATCAACGATGGATTACATCTTAACACAATTATTAATAAAATTTTAAAACATTATTTTAAAAATATGCCATACTATATTGACTTGATCGAATTATTCAATGATACAATTTATCGCACTTGCTCAGGTCAATGTTTAGACATGTTGACATCGTCAGATAAACTAGATTGGAATAATTTTACCGAGATTCGATATGAGGCAATTGTAAAAAATAAAACAGCTTATTATTCGTTTAATTTGCCTGTCGCGAGTGCATTGATTTTAGTAAGTTGAAAAGCTTAATTTTTGCCAAATTTAAAATTATAATAAGGCCGGTGAAAAAGATGAAAATATTTTTGAAAAAGCTATGGAAATTCTATGTAAAATTGGTGAATATTATCAAATTCAGGTAATTCATTTTTATTATCTTTGAGTTTGTAATTGTTTTATAATTATATGTAATTTAAAATGTAATTTATGTATTTTATTTATACATACAAATTTTTATATTTATTTAATATTTTATTAATAAAACTTATTTATTTTTAAAAATAATGATATTAATAAATTATTTATTAATTTTTTCAAAATAAAGATAATTTTGAATTTTTTTAAAACTTAAAATATTTCTGATTTTTCAAAAAAATGATATTTTATTAATTAAATTTGTTTTCAAATTAAAAATAATTTTTATTTAATAAAATTTTAAATATTTAAATTTTTCTTTTAAAGAAATATCCAGATAATTTCATTTAAATTCTTCAAATTAATGATATTTATAATTAAAATAATTAATTAAATTTGTTTTCAAATCAAAAGAAATTATTTTTTTTTATTAAAATTTTAAATATTTTTAAATATATAAATTAAAATTTTTTATTTTTTAATTTTAATATTTAAATTTTTCTTTTTTATACAAATGTCTTATTTAAAAGTCAAGGTAATTTCATTTGATTCTTCAAATTATTGATATTTATAATTAATTTTTTTTATAATTTAAATTTAAAATTTTCAACATTTGAATTTTTATTTATTTTTTTTTCAAATTATTACCATATATATTAAAAATGTTCTTTTATTTATAATTAATTTTTAAAATTTTTAATAAAAAAATATTTTTATAATTTTCTCTTTATCTAATTTTTATATATAAAGTCCAGATAAATTCTTTTAAATTTATAATTATATATTAATTTTTATTTTATTTTCAAATTAAAGATAATTTGATATATTTATAATATTAATTTAATTTAATTTTTTTAATTAATAATTAATATAATTTTTTTAATTATATCCATATTAAAATTTGACATTATATTATTAAAAATTTAAAGAAATCAGATGTGAAAATCAAAAGAATAATAATATTAAAATTTAATTGATTTTTTAAAATATTATTTATATTAATTTATTCAATTTATTTAAAATTATTTTTAAATTTAAATTAAAAATAATTTAATAAAATATTTAAATTAAATTAAATTCAATCATAAATTTCCGGTCCAGCCTTTATAAAATGCAACAGCAATGTGTCGAAAATAAAGAACTAGAATAGGGCTATCCACACACTAGTTAGCTTTCATGCTAAAATAGCAAGAATAACATGACAATTATACATAATCGACACTTCAAGATAATAAAAATTACGAAACTGCATATTAGTTTATATTTGTCAAAAATTATATATATAAATATCACTGAATTTATTTGAAATATAGAAAAATATAGGAATAGAGAAATGTCATCACCACTTATATGTTTACAGGAAACTTGAAAGCAATTAGTGTAAATCTAGTCGTAAAAAAATCACAAAAGAATTATTTCAAAGATTGTTTTTGGAAAAAGAAATAATGAAAATTAAATTAAGAAATTGTGGAAATTCAGAATCAGATTCAGAAATTACAATAGGTAAAGATAAATAAATGGAATAAAACAATGTACAAATTTGTTTCCAAATAAGCCTAATGTGATTGTTTGAACACCGTTAAGGGATTTTTAAACGCACTGAGGGAATGACGAGAAAATGAATAACAATATGAATATTTTATATGATATCCAACATCATCTTCTTCGGAAAGAGTGTGTTCTATCAGGAAGCAGCGCTAAAGTAAATTTGGCATAAATACATTGAATGTGCTGGTATTTCTGTGTCATTATTTTATCACCAGTAACTAACAAATATTTCCAATGAATTACTTTCATTTAAAATAAATAATATTTAAAGTACTATTTTACTTGTTTAAAGAAATTATTTGAAATATTTCCAATAAGAAGGAAATGTGCAAAAATTTCATTTCTATTTTGGTTTTAAGGACGATTATTTGGATTTTTACGGGAATATAGAAACCATTGGTAAAATTGGTAGAGACATTGAAGAAGGGAAATGTTCTTGGCTCGTGATACAAGCACTTAATCTGGCTACTGATTCCCAAATATCTAAGTTGAGAGTATGATGTTATTATTGTCTATTTATTATTATTGTCTATCAATAAGACAACTCGTCTAATTTTTTATCTTTTTTTATTGAACGTTAAATCAATAAATTCAAATTATTCAAAAAATCTATTGCATTTGTTGAATATTATCTTAAATTCAATTATTATTAAAATCAATTTTATGCATTTCAATGCAAATATTTCATTGAATTTATAGATTATTAAATATTGATTTTATGCATTTCAATGCAAATATTATTATTAAATATTGATTTTATGCATTTCAATGCAAATATTTCATCGAATTTATAGATTTTTAAATATTGATTTTATGCATTTCAATGCAAATATTATTATTAAATATTGATTTTATGCATTTCAATGCAAATATTTCATCGAATTTATAGATTATTAAATATTGATTTTATGCATTTCAATGCAAATATTATTATTAAATATTGATTTTATGCATTTAAATGCAAATATTTCATCGAATTTATAGATTTTTAAATATTGATTTTATGCATTTCAATGCAAATATTTCATTGAATTTATAGATTATTAAATATTTATTTTATGCATTTAAATGCAAATATTTCATTGAATTTATAGATTATTAAACCCTACCGAAATATATATATAATTTTCCTAAGATATTAAATTCAGTAAATACAAATTATACAAAAAATTATTGAATGGAAAAAAGTTGATCAATGGCCAACGCTATAGAATTTACCTTATTTACGTATGGTAAAGCGATGCATCGTATTTTATTCGACAAACAAATACAATCAAAACTATTAAAAAATATTTTCTCGCTATTAATTCAATGAAAACAAAATTAATCAATAATCTTCAAAAATAATTCTATACTCAAATGACATTTATACTAAATACAAGAAAACATATTTTTAAGTGGAATTTGCCGTAATTTGAAGACGTATAACGAATGTACTGTTGTTTCAGTAGAATACGGGATACTTAACAATGTTTTGGTCGGCTAAAATTTTTAAATTAATAAACGTAACTTTCAAGAAAAATCAGTACGATTATTTTTAATCTGATTTTCTATTTAAAATTTCATTTATCCTAATTTCGATTATAATTTTTAAATCAACTCTTAGAAGCATAATTTTATATTGATGTTGCTTATTGATATTTATGTTGATATTTATGTTGCATAAAATGTATTGACAGTTTTGATATTTCAATTTAAATCGATTTATTGTCAAAATACAAACATTGTTATTGATTATATTAAAATATTTTTAAATACTTAAAAAGCAGATTTCTATTATCAACATCTAGTTTTCGCCATTGATCAATATTTGTATTTAACATAAATTTTCATTACTGCTTTTTGATACACTTAAATAAAAAACTTTGATTTATAATATAAAACCAAAAATGAAATTTTGAATGAAAACCAATCAAAAGTGACATAAAGAATTGAAAATTCGCCCAATTAAATATATTCTCCAAAATTCTTAAACGACATTCCTTGTAATTTTTTATCAACTTTAATGTTTCATATGAGTATGTTTCTTTATCCATATAACTAGATAGGAAGCTGTAACATGACTACTTTTGTTATTGTTCAAATATTGTATTACTTAAGGATAAGTTTTCTAATTACTAAAAGAATTAGTTTTATTTTATTATATAGATTTTATAAATTTTATTTTAAAAATATTTGTAAATTTAATTTGAATAATTAGTTATTTTTTATTTTATACTAAATATATTTAAATAATTTAACTTAATAATTTAATACATTTATGATCCAGCAAAACTGTCGAAATATATCGTGAAACGAATGTCTAAGCGGCGCCTTATAAATAAATCAATTTCCTTTATCTTCATTCAGACTAGATCAATATTTTTAATTATTTAATACGAATTTTCAACACATGCTTTTCGAGTGTAATGAAGATAATAGAAAATAATAAAGATGTTAATATCAATGATATAATAATAATAATAATAATAATAATAATAATAATAATAATAATAATAATAATAATAATAATAATAATAATAATAATAATAAAAATTATTTGCTGTTCATTTTTTGTCACTTGTACAATGCATTACATATTGCGATTGCGATTGCGATTATAAATGATAAGAATACCTCTTAAAATTAATAGTTGTTTGTAAGTGTGGAACTTTTAGATTAAAATATGAAATAGACTTTCATATCAAATGATGCATAAATTAAATGTAATTAAAAGTGTAAAATATTTAAAAAATTTATAAAATCAAAACTTGAATACCAGAAATAAATGTAAAAATAAATTTATTGTTATAACACAAATTAGATTGAAAAGGGATGAGATAGAATTTCAACATTAAATAGGAAAAACTGATAACAATGGCGTAAATCAGGGATGAAAAATACATATTACCTAAGAAGAAAACGAAAATTACAGGATGTGTGAAGTTTTTTATGATGACTTCATTAAACACGGAGATAAAAGTCGTTTGTGCTCTGAAATAAATGTATGTCGAACATCTTCTATTAATATACATTTTGAAACTAACCATAAGGAAATTGCTGAAAATCAATCAAACTTAATATCTAAATTCGTAAAAATTTCAAACAATTTAACTGAGACTATTTGGATATTTAAGTAGAAGAATTTGTAAGTATGCGGAAACATATCGAACAATTGGAATGTTATTGATTATCACAAGATGGAGAATCAGAATGTCGCATTGAAAACTCGATTCTAGAAGTGTGAAATAGTACATTCAAAAACTAGGAATAGGTTGACAGATGAAGAGTCGACAGTATTCATTACCTTGTAATCGACAACATACCAGCTGATATAAAAAACCTTGCAGCTAACAAGAAGCAACAATCTTTTAATAAAAACTAAAATTACTATTATACATTAACTTTTATATTTTAATTTTATAATATTTATTTTTATTCAATCAAAATAATTACATGAACTTATATTATGCAATATGTTTATTTATTTTATAATAAATATTGGACGTAAGTACTGGCACTAGAAAAATTGAAATAAATTTATTATCTAAATTTGGCACAGCGATCAAATTTTATTTTCCATCCGCAATAAATTTACAAAAAGCACAAAATAAATTAGAAATTGAAAAATCATAAAATTTTTCCTAAGACCTTGATTTGCACACAACATAAATATAAAAATTAAACATTTCACAAATTTCATTTTATACTTTTATTGAAGTTAAATTGGCACATAAAAAATATTTGCATAGTAACTAACATCAAACAATAAATTATACAATTATAATCAATTCTAAATAATGAGATAAAATTCAATCACACTATCGTTAAAATGTGCTTATTAAAAAAATATATTTGCAAATAAAAAAATGTATTAGCAAATTAAATAAAATATATTTGCGAATTAAAAAAAATGTATTAGCAATTAAATAAAATTTATTTGCAAATTAAAAAAATATATTGGAAATTAATAAAATATATTTGTAAATAAAAGAATTTCCCTATAATATAAATATTGTTAACATATATGCTAATTAATTGATTGATAAAAAATAAAATATTAAATTTCCAGTTTTATATTTTATCTTCTATTTAATAATTGGATACATTTTCTGCTGATATTCAGGAGAATTATGGGAAACAAGATACTCAAAATGTCGAAGTGATTAGAAATTTATACAAGGAATTAAGACTTGATGAAGTATTTTTGGAATATGAAAAAGAAACTTACAACCAATTGATGCAGATGATTGAGAGCATTGATATTGATTATGCTAAAAAGTTGCCGAAAGAAATTTTTATAAATTTACTCCATCATATTTATAAAAGAAATAAATAATATCAAATGTGCTAAATGCTTATTTTGGTATAAGTTTTATAATTATCTTTATTTGATAGCATTTACTATGGTAACTCTTATCAATTCTATAGACATTTTTCTAATACATTAGTAATTTCTTCAAATATATCAGTTTGAGTTTGTCTTAGTTCTTTATTTCTATTTATCATTATCTATATTAATTTTGTCTAGGAATATAAAAATGCATCTCATGAAAAATCTGTTTAACTGACAAGCTAGGTTGCACAAAAATAAATCATTGAATTAAGACAAAAATCAATGAAATTCGAGGGGAAATGATGAGAATATAAACCAACTGTTAAAAATGATGTGCGTATCAAAGAAGCGTCATAAAAGGTTAAAAATACGAAAAAAAAATTTAATTAATTAAATTAAAATCCAAAAAAATGATGGCCAAGAATTAATTAATAAAACACTAAAACGCTAAATCAATTATCATAATCTTTTTCAAGTGGTATATGCAGAACCAACAATGATGTAATAGTTATGATTTGATAAATTAATTAAATAATCTCGTATCTTCTTGATTATAACTTCAATGAAAATTCCAAAACATTTTAAAGGTTTACTAGGATATTTTATGAAATGCATATCTTTATAAGTTTGGTTGAAATTCATTAAATTCTTAGATTTGATTTCACTAAATTGAGCTTTTCCATTTGAATTTGAACCAAGCAAACCCTGTCGCTGACCGCTTCTCACTCTTTCGCGGTGAATTCCAATTAATATTATTTTCGATCAACGACTCAATGATTGAATCACTAAAATAACCTTTCATATCACACTTCATCGATTTTATCTTATCTATTCACTAAAGTTTCTGCTCTAAGCGTTGGTATGTTTGATTCATATTTTTTGAAATAAAAAATTATTTAAAAATTTCAAATCGCAGAAAATTATATTCCAATAAATCGAGTTATTATTATTATCAATTAAAGCAATATAAAATCGAAAGAGTCACAAAGATAAACAAAGTTTCCAAAAATTCCAGAAATTTCGATTAATTGTGATTGATAAACAACAGCAAAAATCCAGAAAGAGATATCCAATCAGATATGATCTATAAAACACAACCATCCAGCATACACACCCAATTAAAAATAAGACACTGGTTAATAGGCCGGAACAATCTCAATAAATGTGTTGCTGATTGAATGCTAATTGTAGGGGATTGTAATTTAATAACCAATGCCTCACTTTAACTTTTTTCTCATTCACTATTAAAGTTTTATAAAATTTTAAAATCTTTTAATTCAGTCTTTCCTTTACATTAAAGTAATAACTATTATCTTTATTTTTCGTAACGAAACTGAAACCCCTTACATTCGAGGAATAATTGTATACAGATGACAGTAACAAAATTAATTTTTTGAAAAATCGAAAAAGGTTCTCACACCTGTGCCATCTAACAATCAATGCTTTATTTTTGATCAATGGTGAAAATGAAAAATGTTTAAAATGAAACAAACAAAATATATTTATAGAGTGCATTCGTTTTTTTAACCAACTCTCTAAAATTTACAAGAAAAAAATATATTTCATTTCAAAGAAAATAATAGAAACATTTCTGAAATGAGGAAGTATAATTTTAATATTCATTAAATAAAATGAATTATTTCCCCTATTTATTCCGTCTCCAAATTCTTCTCAGATTCAGGTTCATTTGCAATCATATTATCACTGTTATCATGTGGTACATTTTCGGTTTTCTCTGGTTCTTCAGTTACAATTTCATCATCATTATTATTTTCCGGATAAATTGGTTCATTTTTAGGAGAGTCTACTTTGTGAATCTCAGACACATCTGTATTCTCATTTGTAGTAACTTCTTCAAATGTATGTGGAGTTGATTTAGAGTTGTCAGGTTTATCTGCTAAAATATCTTCTTTCTCGTTTATAGTTTCATTTTCAGATTTATCTTCCTTCGTTACAATTTCATCTTTTATCGGAGATGTCTCTCTGTCAGTCGCTTGATCTTCAGTGGCTTCGAGTTTACTTAGTTTTCTTTCCGTTGACTTCCGGGAACTTTCCTGTTCGGGTTCTTCTTGAATTCTTTTTATTTTACTTTCTTCTGATTGTTCAGTTTGTTCAGCAGCTGAAATTATATTAATCAAAGTAACATTGTCAAATTAATACATAATAACATGTAAGAAAATTATAAGAAAAAATTATTGCAACAGTTGACTTTAATGTGAAAATTTTCAGAAAAATAACTGTATTATATAGATTAAAAATTCAAGTGACATATTAACAATATTTTAGATCCAGAATGGGGAAATTGCTGGTCGAAGACCTCTGATAATTCATTATGAAGTAATGCCATTTTCCATAAGCTTGTTATTAAGAAAAAAGGGTTACTTCTGTAAGACCCCGTAGATTAAGTTGCAAACTGAATTAATTGCTATAAAAGATTAATTTAATGGATATTTGAAGGTTATTTTTTTAAAATGTTAAAGATATCAATTTTATTGTTTTAATTAAATCTTAAAGAATAAACTTTACCACTTTCACTCTGTTGTTTTTCACTCTCCTCGTTTATAATTTTTTGATTTACTTCTTCAATAGCTTTTTTTATTGCTTCTTCAGCGCTACTATTTTTCATTATCTGAACGTAATGATATTATTATGCTATAAATTTTCTTAAAATATACTTTGCTATATTCCAAAGCTCTGTCGAAATGTTCAATAGCCAAGCTATATTTTTTGAATTTCATAGCAGCTTGAGCAACTAAAATGCTTGCATTCATTTGCCAAGTATCATCTTCAGCTTCTCTAGCAAACTCAATGGACTTTTCACCAAATTCGATAGCATTTTCATAATCGTCCAATTCTAAATAACAACGTCCCATTTCATGATGAAGCCAAGTTGACTCCAGTGCTGATTTGCTCATTGAAACTTTTTCTCGCCAACTAAATTATAGTATTCATTGAAAAAAGTTATCTCTATAATCCTCATACATTTCAATTGCTTTATGATATTGCTTTTGTTTTGCATACACTCTTCCAATGTTATCAATTGATCGTGAAAGAGACTCCTCTATATCATTAGTTTTACCAAGATTTTTGTCTCTTTCGTGATATTCAAGAGCTTTCTCATAATCTTCCAGGTCCAAATAAGAATTTCCAATCAAACAATACAGATTAGCCAAAATATCCAATCTATCAGGCAAATCATTTTCTGACCACTTGTCAATTTGTTTAATTAAATATTCTGATTGTTTAATTGCTTTTTTATGTTCTGCTCTTGTTTGCTCTATAAATAATAATAATAATAATAATAATAATAATAATAATAATAATAATAATAATAATAATAATAATAATAATAATAATAATAATAATAATAATAATAATAATAATAATAATAATAATAATAATAATAATAATAATAATAATAATAATAATAATAATAATAATAATAATAATAATAATAATAATAATAATAATAATAATAACAAATAATTCAAATAGATAACTTTATGATTTCACATCTCCTTTTATTCATTTTATTTTGTCGGGTATTTTCGACTCTTATTTTTTTAAATATTTAAAATTTAACATATTTCAAAATTTAAGTACAAAAAAGGTAATACAAAAAATTGAAATTTACAATTAACAAAATGATAAAAGGGTTTTGTTACTACATAAAAAATCTTTTTATCTATAATATTTACTATTTTTGTATGTCAATTAAATTTTTTAAATGTTACGGTGCCTCAACGATTGGAAACTACTGATGTAACACATAATTCTCATTGTTTATTCATGAAATGAAATATTTTGACATAAAATAGGTCTTGATCATTCCAAATAAAAAATTAACAAGTCTTTCGCTCTCTGCTTTTTTCTTATAAAAAATTTAACCAAATCGAAAGCAGAGATCGATAGACTTATTATTTGTATTCAAGTGATCATAGCCTATTTTAAGTTGAACTATTTCATTTTATGAATAAACACTGCGGATTACTTAGTCATTTAATTTTAATCATATATAAATAAATGATTCCTCTATATATAAGTTATATATAAGTTATATATAAGTTATTTTAAAATTTTATTATTATTATTTTTATTATTATTATTATTATTATTATTATTTTATTATTATTATTATTATTATTATTATTATTATTATTATTATTATTATTATTATTATTATTATTATTATTATTATTAATAATAATAATAATAATAATATAATGACTAACTATTATCAATTTCATCTAAAGATGAAACAACATATTTGATTATATCTTTTTGATGTTTATTTGCAGTGGAAGATTTTAATTTTTTGTAGTGATATTTCTTTCTTGCATACATAGGTTTTTGTTGTTGCCAAAAATCTGATCGTTCATCTAGATAATTCAATCCTTTAACTACCAAATGACGAATATCCTCAGAATTTTCCGTTTTATTCACCAGAGATTCTAGAGATAACATTGCAAATTCAATAAAATTAATTCATGTTTAGCCTACCCTCTTCATTCAACAATTTCTCAAGAAATTCACGATCGGAATACAATTCACCCAATAATTGTTTTACAGTCTTTGAATCTGTATTACATGGTTTGCGTTCCAATTTTTGTTTTTTCTCTTGAGCTGGTTTCTTCTTCAACATTCGGTCGGTTTTCTTCTAAAAATAAATTTGAAAATATAAAAACAATTTATAAAAGGTAATAATTATGCTTTCAATGATTTAGTTAATTGAGGAAGGTTTGCAAAGCCATTTTTAAAATTTGAAAATGGTAGAAAGTAGATGAATAGAAAACACCTTTAAAAAGTATTTATATAAAATGGCAGCACCGATGACGATTCCAAGTGGTTCCACGATAAATAAAAATCATTGTTGATATTTCACTTTATGTGAAATTTATCAACGATTAAAATCTTAATTTTACATCCAGTTTTGTCTTTTGATTTAAGTTTACAAAGTAAATCTTGAAACAATGATTTTATCCTTTTTTTTAAAATTTTGCTTCTCTAAAATTCTTGTTTAAATAGAATTAATGCTTTTGTATTTTGTGTTTTGTATTTAACAAAAGTTTTCAGAATTTCCTCTTTCAAATGTTTTTTGTGAATAGTTATTAACATCATTATTGATAAATATTAAATTGAATAAAAGAAAAGTTGATCAAAGACATTTTTAAGAGAAAACAAAAAGTTTATCATAACGAAGCTAACATGAAATTTCAAGTATTTACAAAAAAGATATCCGTTACCACAATACTAATTGGTAATCTTGGCCTTGTTAAAACTGACTTTCTCAATTTGACTGCCCGAAAACTCTTTTACTATGATAATTTGATAATATTTTGATAATTTTCTTTAATAATTTGATAGTATTTTGTTGAATTTAGAAAATCAAACTAATTACTTGAAATAAGAAATTTAAGAGAAAATAAATTTTTATGACACCACAAAATTTCTAATTCGTCTTTTAAAATTTTGTCACCCACCCTCAAAAAGTCCCCGATACCAAAAACTGATAAATATTATTCAAATGTAAAGGCGCATAATCCCAAAATATTACTAGTAAATTTTCTTTAAAAAATTAAATATAAAACTAAATTAATAATGGATAACTATTGTCCACCATGAAGTGATGACTGCAAAATTATTTGTGCGACTAATGCAATATTAAATATAAATACAAAGATAATTCTCGAAATACAACTAACAAACCAATTACAAAACATTAAAAAAATAATTGAATTTTTCCGTAACTTCTACTTTTCAGCGACATAATATTTTTATTTCAATGTCATTTGAAAATCGATTTTTTTCTATCGAATACACAATTTGTCCAATATCATCAAATATATTTTCCAAAACTGCCATTTATTTATGAAAATGTAATATTAAAAAAATTTATTTTATTTTGTAATGATTTTAATTATTTATATTATTAATAGTATACAAATATATTTCAGCACTCACATCGAACTCATTAGTGATGATTACAGTATAAGATTGAAAATAGATAAAACTAAAGTTAGTAATTCCAAAGGAGAAATAATTTCAGAATTTATTATAAATTAAATTTTCTACTAACCTTCATTAATCTATTCTATTAAAACAATTATAACATATTATTTTTATCGAAACAAAAAACAAATTACTAACCTCGGTATTTAAAAAGAAATATGACAAATCACAGTCCAATCTTAATTTTATTGTCTCAGGATCTAATTAAAAACATTAATATAATAATAATAATAATAATAATAATAATAATAATAATAATAATAATAATAATAATAATAATAATAATAATAATAATAATAATAATAATAATAATAATAATAATAATAATAATAATAATAATAATAATAATAACAATAATAATAATAATAATAATTAACCTCCAACACTATTATTGATAGCTTCTTCTGCTTTTTGTATTCCCAAACGAAATGCTTCCATTTCTGGACGCAATTTATGTCCACGATGATACAAAACAAGCGCTTTCTCAAATTCACTTTGAAAATAATAAACTTCTGCTTTTTGAAATATACCCTATGTAAGAAAGAATATAAATGAATACAATTAATTTTGACTACCTTTGGATTTTTATTATTCGTGCCCAATGAAGCGTCTGCATCAGAGAGAGCTTTGTCCATTTGACCTTCCAACAAATAGCAACGGGATCTAGCGACAAGACAATGTTCATGACCAGCCTGGAGCTCAAGCGCCTAGAAAAATCTCAATGATTAATGACAACAAAAAGTAACTGGAGAAAATCAGATTATATTTATCAAATATATTTACAAAATACCCTTGAATAACTTTCAATCGCATTCGAGATTTTTTGAACGTGCATAAAATGGTCACCTTCATCTCTAAGGGACTCAAAACCTCTTACCATAACAACTTCTTCATCGTTTGATTTCGATTGTTTTTTCTCTTTATTTCTTTTATTTTCTGTGTTTGATTGCTTTTTTGTCATTTTTTGATGAAAGCACAACTACTGACAACTTAGTGATGCACCAATTATAAGCCATAATTTTGAATAACAAAACAAACAACCGAATCACCATGGCCACAACGAAGATCATTTCAAACATTTAAAATAAAGTTTGCAACTATCAGCCATTCATTTATTAGTGAAAAATATAAAATTCACTTGTCTAATGTCAAAACAATTTTTAAAACAAAGTAAGTCATATTTTATTATTATTATTATTATTATTATTATTATTATTATTATTATTATTATTATTATTATTATTATTATTATTATTATTATTATTATTATTATTATTATATTATTATTATTATTATTATTATTATTATTATTATTATTATTATTATTATTATTATTTTATAACATTTTCTAATGATTTTTATAACTCATCTGCAAAATCTGCAATAAATATTACACAGTCTTCCAGCGAATATTTCTAAGTTTCTTCAAGACGACAAATGAAAGTAAGATGATGGTTAAACTTTCCTTGTGAACATTTTAATATTTTTTTCAATTTTTACGTTGGTTTTTTATACTTAAATGACTTAAATTCATTTTTGGTTTTATATCAGAAACTATTTTCAACGATTTAGGAAAGTAAATTTAGTGATAAAAACTTAGAAAATTCAATTATACTAATAAATTAAGCATTACATAAAATCAATAGATATTTATTCTGTTAATAAAATTTATTTAATAATTTAAATTTTTTCAATCTATACTTAAAGTGGTTTTATATTGACCAACTTACTTTTTATATCTCACCTACATAATTTTAAATTGGAGTTCCAATTTTTTATATTTAAACTACTTATTTTGACCTCAAATTAACTTAACTATCATTTTTCGATCTTAAAATTACATTAAATTGGCTCTTTTTTTAATCAAAAAGACATACTTTCATAATTCCAAAGGTTACCAATGACCTACTTCTGTGACCATGATTTAAAACATTAACCTTCTTTTGCTAAATGTGGTTGACCTATATGTTTCATTACTTTCCTCAATTATTTTTCTAATTTAATCAATGGATGACCTGCTCAAATGTCAGAGGTTGTGGACTTAACTTTTCGGTTTTGATTCAAACAATTCAATCGTTGTTTGATTCAAGACATAACAGGTTTATCTCTGTTGCTAATAATTTTTTTATATTAATTTTTTCCATCATCTCAACATGATCTAGGATTGATTGAAAAAGTTAATAAGCATGGATTACAATTTTTCTGTTTGAACACTTTACACTAATTCCAATACTCAATAAATTTGAACGACCATTCATATTAAATATTCCTATCGAAATCTATACTTAGTTTAACTCAGAAACTGTAAACTATCATTATTGAGAATTTAATTAATTAATTAATTAAACATCAACGTCATCCATCCATCTAAGCTTATTTGAACACATTTTTTGATTATCAAACCTAACAAATTATTGGTCTCGTGGTATAGAATGATAGGGCTATATTCCAACAATAAAAAATAGACAGATCCAGGAATAAATTATTTAATAGAAATTTATTAAAAGCTTGAATGTCTATATGGTATGTCTATATTTTGGACTTCAGTATAAACAAAAAATAAATAAGTAAAAGGTTTAAATTCCGTATCTTAAAAGAATGTAAAACACGTATAGACTCGACTACATTATTCCGAATGAATAAATATAAAAATGAGGCGTTATCCGTATAGTCTAAAAGTGTACAGCTACCAGAATCCATAAAGTGCTGGCAAAAATTTTTGCTAAATCCCAATAAATTTGTGCGCCTTAAAAATTCACGGAAGACTTGTCAGGATTGACAAAGTTCAGAGATAACTGAAATTAATCTATGCTAAAATTTAAAGTATCCAATACCGTAATTTATTTATTCATTATGCGCACCTTTTCACGAAAAAACAATATATATATATATATATATATTTTATTCAACAATAATTTTTAGGGTACCAGTTATACAATCGCATAATTTGGCAAAAATTTTGAAATAACTATTTCAGAATAAATTAAAGTTAAAATTTTTTAAACATTTTCATAAATTATTATTATTTATTTAATTAATTCAATAATAAACAACAATCAATTTTGAATAGAATCGTCATACCAATCGTAATTTTCTAACACATTATTTATCAAAAACTAAATTTAAAATAATAAACAACAAATTCAATGAAATATGTTAAATTTGATAGTTTAACAAACCTGCGTGTAGCATTTTATAGCTTTGGAATATTTCCCACTTCTAAATAAAGCATCAGCTTCGGTTCTGTAGACTGCAAATGGACTTTTTGGTATTTTTTCTTCATCAGAATTATCAGAATTATTCATCTTTATTAAAATATTTAAAAATAAACTAAATGGTTTCTATTGGTGACTAATAATTGATTATTTAAAACAATCAAATAAAACTTTTTATTTTATCAATTATTTTTAAAAGGTATTTTTATTTTATCTTCAATTGAAATATCTTCAATTGAATCGTAAAATAATTTTTCAAAATTTATTTTTATAACTTAGATATTCATAATTTATAAATGTGTATTTAAAATTATGGAAAAATATAACGATAATTAATAGTTATATTTTTAAAATCCAATTATATATTATAATGAGAGTTTGAAGACTATAAATCAGTAATATCGATGGTTGTTGATACTCACGAATTTTCGGAACTGCCTTTTACAAGTGAATTTTCAAAATTCACTTGAAAAAGGCAGTGTCGAAAATTCGTGAGTATCAAGAAACATCGATATATTACTGATTTATAGTCTTCAAACTCTCTTTTTAATAAATTCAATGGAAAATATAATCAGTGGTGAAATTGAAAGAAATAAAAGTTCTTATTATATATATAATATATACTATATTTCCAATCTTAAATTTTTTAAATTACTAAAAAGTTATGTATATATTTCACATTAATATTAATAATTTATTGAGTAAATAAGTTCGAAATATTTTTACTCACAATCTTTTTAAAAATTATATCAATTAATAATTATTATTGAGAAATTAACTTTCATGTCGAATTTTCTTTAGATGTTGAATTAGGTGTTTAATGGAATGAGGGATTTAGGGACTGCGGAAGTCGTACATGTAAAAAGAGAGGGGAATCGGGAGTTTCCAGTATTTCGCCGATCGTCTTTTCTTAGTAATAAATTGTAATGTTAAGTTATAATATCAGTAATAATAATATAGTAAAAGTTTATAAGTCTTATGACATTAAGAATTCTATTTTAATAAATATTTAATAAACTTTTTTAATTTTTAACTTATTTTCATTAATCAAAAAATTATATTTTTAATCAAATAAAACATCCTTGATTTGTAATTGTTGATATGAAATCACTAAGTTCCATTGCCTTTCAGAAACTTTTCTGGATTGAATGTAATAAAAATTATGATTAAAAGATAATAAATTTACCATAGGTACTGAAGTATCAATGAAATGGGACCATTAAATAATAGTTTTAATAGTTTACTTCAAATGAATTCAATTTCCAATATGGAATGAAATGCGTTGCTTATAGTTCTTAATTATAGTTATAAATAAAATCATTGAGTAAATTTTAGCGGTCAAATTAGAATTCTCGAAAATATTTTCACGGCCCGGACAAAAAATTAAAATTAAAACATCTGAAATATAAAAACAATTCATTTAAGTAAACAAAATTTTATTATGGAATTAATTTATACATAAATGCAAGTAATTTAGAACAACAAATTAACAAAAAACACTTATGTGACCTGTTCAGGATATTTGCATTGCCTATTATTTCTCTATCCTAGTAGCAGCTGTACTTAACACAGTTTCAAAATGTAAATCATTCAATCTTGATTTGATATACTTTTATTTAGATTCATTAATGAAAAAGTTTGTTAGTAAATAAAAGTTCAGCTGAAGATTGTTAAATATTAATTGGAAAGTTCTTTTAAATTTCAGAAATTTTCATTATTTAATTAATTAAAAAATTATACAAATTTTCTTTCTCCTTATGATATTTCTCAATTTTTATGACCCAATTGAATTGCTGATTAGTGCAAGGATATTGTTACTAAATTCTTGATCATTTTCTATTGAAATATTTAAAAATACGGTCGCTAATCTTGGAAAATGATCAAATTTGTATTCAGCCTTATTTCTAGAAAAATGTCAAAGCTTCATATGAATAAATTTTAACTTTTGTATTAAATCATGACCAAATAAAATTTTCCTTTGTAAACATAATCGCAGGCCGCACATTGGAAATGTCTGATATAGTCATAACAAACTGAATATTTGTGCAACAGGATAAAATATTTTTCTTTATTATTCAAATATATATTTTTTTATATAATAAAACTGACATAAAAGAAATCAACAAGTCTGTATATTATTTCACATTAATTATTAATTTCATTTTAAAAATAACTGAATAATTTCAAAAATTTCAGAAAAAAAATAATTAAAAAATTGTTCGAGTTTCGATATAGTTCAGTTATTAGAAAACTATCTAAAGTTATTTATTAATTACAGTTTGAAAAAGTATTTAAATGAGATGATCTATAAAATGTTCAACTATTTTATTTTACTAATGCATTTTTAAAAAAATTAAAAATGAGTTGTTTTGATGTTTTAGACAAAATGTAAATTTTCTTTCACGTACTGTATCGATTCTAGTTAAAATTTTTACTTTTTAAAATGTTTTTTATTCCATACGCTTTCAAAAATTATAATTAATACCATAAACCTGCATTAAAAATTATTGATTTTGAGGGACAATACAAGTTAATTGAAAATAGAAAATTTTGTGAAATAATAAAAAATTAAATAAAATCAAAAGATAAATATTGTTAATTTATATTTTCTTATTTGTATTGATAATTATAATTTTAACGCTATACATATTTTTTAAATCTTTTGTTTATAAATATTAAAGAAATTTCGAGAAAAATAATTAAAATAATTTTTAGGATTAATTATTAAAATTCATTATGAAAACAATTTTTTAATAATTCAATTATGAAATGAATATTTCAAAATTTAGATCGAAGTTATATTTTTTAACTCATCAAATAACTTTAAAATCAGTTTGGATTTTTAATTTTAAAATGATAGTTGTTTTAGGAGTAACCACAATTCGGTTGATAGTATTAACCCAGTGAAAGACTTGCTCAAAATACATTGGGAAAAGTGAACAAATAACTTAAATTAGAAAGTGTTTAAAATTTAGAATAATTAAAATGTGACATTCTGCATTATATAACTTTTTGCCGTTAAATAAAAAATAAGTTATAAAGACCCGAATTTCTTCGTAGGTGTAGCACTTTACTTTGATGCTCTTCTTCGGTATTACTATGAGTTTTTTAAATAAATGAGCTGTGTTGTACATCTGAACTTATATAAACTTTTGTTACTTCCTTTTAGTGTAATTGGTGAAATTTAATATTACCAATTAATTATAAATAAACCTTTATTGATAAACACAAATGGCTACAAAAATTACAACGATACCAAATACTCAGAACCAAAACTAATTACAATACTTCGTGAAAAATATCACTTTTAATGACAAGTTTGAATACACGACCACTCAACTACCGCTACTTAACTGATAATTAGAAAATCGATTTGGTTACTTTCTCGCTTGGTTACTCAAGTACTTTAAAACTGTTTATTATTAATTCGATCAACACTATTTGTATAAATTTGTTGACGAACCTACTTGCCTTTATTTCTTTATTATTTTATTTTTATCTAATTCAAATTTATAACTTTTAGATTATAATTCTCTGCAAATTCTAAATCTCGATTTTTGTCCCATTCAATTTGTATTTCAAGCAATCTCTGAATTTTTCATCATTCCTCTTTTATATAAACACTTTTATTTGATTTTTTCCTTTTTATTTTTCCTAGTTTTTCGGTGGTCCATTTGTTATCTCGACCAGGCTATAGAAATAAGAAAATTCCATTTTGGTTTTTTCCTTATTCAAATTGCCCTTATTAATTTCAAAATGATCTTGAGGTATTCCATTAGTTAATGTTATCGATTCTTTCCATTTAACTTTTTACATCTATTCCCCTCAATTCCTATTTCTCAAAATTCTTGAACAACCTACCCTTTATTTTATAACTTCACCTTCTTCCCCTTTCATTTTATTCTTTAGATATCCTCAAATTCAGCATATCAATTAGAAAGAGCAGGATAGACGGTTTGGCTAAAAACTGATTAAATATATTGCTAAGTGAGAAACAAAATGTAATGAGAGTAAATTAAATATAATTGATATAATTCACAAAATTAGTGATTTATAGTAAAAATATATGGTCATTACTTCAGACAAAATAAGGTTGCACTATTATTCGGCCAAAGGCAGATCCAAGCGAATATATTTCTGATAAAGTCATTACGGAAAATATAGTTTCGTCTATCTCAAAGACCTTATTGAAGGATTTGTTATGATAATATTAAAGAATTAATTGGGTAGATATTATTATTTCAAAACTATGTATGCATTGGTTCATAATGCCTTGTTCAAATGCTTCAGTTTTATTTTAAAGAATTTCTAAAACTTGTTCGATTTGTTTGAAAACTTCAGTAATTTAGTAAGCTGGGATAGATTAATTCGTCTGTAAACCACCAAACTATAATCAAAACATTTATTTAATTTATTAAGAAGAGAGCTTGAAGACTATAAATCAGTAATATATCGATGTTTGTTGATACTCACGAATTTTCGGCACTGCCTTTTTTTTTACCTTTTTATATATTATTATATATAAGAATATAAGAATAACTCAACACGGATAGTCGACCAATCAAATTATTATCAGTTAAGTTATACGGCACTTACACAATAAAGTTCAATATATAGATTTTTAATAGTTTCCTTGGTGGTATAACGTATATTCGTTTTGATTATTGCCATATACTTTTAACATATCCTTTGAAAACCTTTCAAATCCACTTTAACAATCGCCGATAAATTTTCATTTTCTTTTTAATTTATATTCAAAAAGGAAAGACATGAAAATGTTTTTCCAAAATCTACCTTTTATTATATTAAAACAAACTAATTCAAATATATTAAGCGCGAGAATTAAAATAAAATATATTTAAAAAGTTCGTAGCTAATTTTTCTATTTGGTTTTCTATTTGGTTTAGAAAATATGGTCCACAAGAAATTTGTTTATAAAAGTTCAATGAGTAAATTAAAACAAAAACTATTCATATAATTATTTTAAGCATTCAGCCAACTTCATCATTAATTAAAATCAGGTCCTGTTAAAACAGATGCACTGGTGCCTTAAAGTTCTGAATAATAGATACTCGCTATTTCAAGCAATAAAATAGGATTATTTTTTTCCTAGTCATTTAACTTTTTATCTGAAATACTTTTATTCTTTTGTGATACCGTTGTGACATACAAGTCTACAGCACATCTTTTACATTTAATGGTGAACCATCTTCATGGAAAAACATAACAATATGTACGATGTCTAATATGACACTGGTGACTAAATACTTTTAAAACAAAAATTGTTTATTTTTCAAATTTTATATAAAGATCAAAGAAATATCTTGCATTGAAATAAACAATTACTTAATGATTTCGACGACACTGTTCTAAAACATTCACTAATTCCCATTTTCTCTGCAATTTTTATTGACGGCATAAATATTCGGTTGGTGAGTAAGTGTATTTATTCAAACATTATGATACGTTTTTGCAGAAAATAAACTAAGCAAACCACACATAAATTAACAAAAAGATAATTTTTAAATAAAGTTGTTTTAAATATTTCAATTTTAATTCATTTCGTAAAAAAATAATTTTTAAATTAATTTTATCTTCTTTATTATAATATAAATAAGTTACATTTTAGTATTAAATGCCTTTATTTGTTTTAATAGTAAAAATTATCAATTTATGAGTTTTTATATTCAAGTGACAGTTGAGGGCTGAGAATACCTTCAACTTATAAGTTCTATGTTGACTTCCTTTTAATTTAATTTAATTTTTTTATTTTCAATGTCGCCATAATGAATTTTGTTGATTTTTACGTTTCTATTTAAATTTCATGGTTTTCTTATTGATTTATTTCGCTTTTAAATGGTAATGTATTATTTTTATTATTTTATGATTTTTTTAAATGTTTTTTTTTATATTTGCTCTTATTCGTCATTAGCACGGTGGATTTAAATCTGTTTCACTTGTTGTGTAGTTTGTTATGTTTTTATTTAATTTTTGATGCGTTTTTTAATACTTGATGCGTATGTATTTTATTTTTTTAAAGATAAAGTAAACAAACAATTTGATCCAGAACTAGCGGAATGGTGACAGTTCTTGGCTGACAATTCTGTCATAACAATACCAGCATCTTGAAATAAGGAAACTGTTATCGGCTAAATCCTTTATTAAAATACAATTTAAAGCTTTTGAAATTGGTCTTTCATTTGTCTAGTCATGATAAATGGACTTGGCATTTGATGAAAACGGCAGAAGTTTTAATCGTGAAAGATTCACCAGATTCTTTGTAAGGTTCAAAATATTTTCAGTTGTATACTATTTGTACATCTGTAGGTGCTGCAAACTAGTAATCATCTGGTAAAACAATAACTTGTTCACTTTTACATATTAAACAACAGAGTTTTACTTTTATACAACCATAATTAATTTTGACAACATTTCTTTTGATAGAAATGAAACTTCCAATTTTAACGACTTCATTTTGACTAATTTTATAACTTAAGAAAGCTTCAATGCTTTTAACACTTTGAGAATTTTTCATATTTTCTTCCAATGGAAAATAAATTAGCCAGCAATGTTAAAGAAAATTAGATGAAGTTTTTAAACTGTTGATCTTTTTCGTGCTAATTCTATCGAGTGAAGCTTTTCTTTCCGATTCCATTTTCAGACTATTTAAACTTTCTTCCAAAAAATCCACGACTAATTTCACTAATTTCATACTGAAATAATTATTATAATATATGAAATATAGTAAAATGTACCTAATTGTTCATCAATAATATTTATTATCCTATGCCCTTTTCTTTTCTTATCAAAGATCCTGTTTTATTCGATCTCAATACTAAATATACTTGATGGGTTATTATACATATACTTTTTAACATCTTGATTTGTCGTCAGTAAGAAACTGTTTTCTTGTGATATATTAACGTTGCTTATATTAATTTGTAGCTTATTCAATGTTTTATTTTACACAAAATGAATTCACACATCTTGTAATAATAATAAATAATCCTTTGACATTACTTTGCAGAAGTGACTTACTATGCGAATAAATTTTCTAAATATCAATGACTTCATTGATATAAACTGTAAAACAGAAAATACACGAAGATTTCTGCCTGTTAAAATAATTTCTCTCAAATAGTAAAAAGTACTGACGTGAAATTCACACATGCCATTTTGCTTGTAATTTCTAGGTCAATTGTGCTATTTTCAAATTTCAACTTTTTTCGCTCTAAATCACAGGCTTGGATTTGACAGACAAGTGTTTCTTGTATAGGTAGCTGTATGTAGAAATACCAAGAGCGAAGAATGACTCAACATTATTCATCATAACCAATAATCAACAAGAGACTAAAATATTGTATCTAGCCATATATTAGTAGTGGGGATATATCCCTAACGACCACAAGCCTCCCACTGTTTTCATGTTTTATACCTATTTTTCCCCCATAAACGTAAAAAAAAACACTTAAAACCCCTAAAAACCTATATCTTTTAATTTCTTTATTCTGAAGACATTTTGGTTTCAAAATAAAGACTTAAAAAAAACAACAAAAATATTAAAAAAACAACAAAAATATTAATAAAACGGGGAAAAAAATACTGATAAAACTATGAAAAACGTTTGTCGGCTTGCGGTCGTTAGGGATATAAACACACTACTTGAGGATGTCAACTAGCAAGTTGCTATTTGACTAATTTATAATTTTATAAATCTTAATCTTGAAGAATAAAAAATTTTATGAAAATAGTAAAACTGCTCTGAGAGGACAGTGGTATTTTTTTTTTCACTGTCCTCTCAACAGTTTTTTTTTGATCCGGATCATTTTTTTTTTTTTATTTCAACCTCTTTCGTTTATCAAATCTCTTCCAATATACAAGCTGGCCAGACTTATATATCAGAATCAATTCGATAATAGCAGCACACCTTATTATTCGCTTCTCGCTCACGAAGTCGATTTCATCGGCGTTTTAAGTGTGCTGCTCGAAAGTACAAATGAATTCGAAAGTGAATCCGAAAGAGGTCCAAAAACAACTGAGAAATAAATGTGCACATTATAGAATCGATCCGGGGGTGTTCGAAAGACTGGTGGCGATAATTACCGGTTCGCCACCACACCCGTTTCAATATTTTTTTTTTCATATTTATGTTTAAAAATTAATTAATTAATAAAAAAATAAAAAAAATAAAATAAATAAAATAAAATATAAATCTAAGATACCCACACCATTTTCAATATTATTTTCAAATTTTTAATATTATTTTATGTTAAAAAAAAACTAACCGTAGTTAGGATTTGAACCGCTATCCATTTGAACCACTGTGCCAGTCTAGCCCCACTGCGCTATCGGAGTTCGGATTTTTGTCATTTTTTAAAATTTTATTATAAAAATGAATAATATAAATCTTAAAATTCAAGAAAAAAAATAAATTAAATTTTGATTATAATAAAGAATTTACTCATGAAATCAAGAAAAATGATATTTTAAAAATCTCGCCAACTTCAGGATCTATTGCAAACTTAAATCGTAGGGGTGATATAGTTTTTCAATCTCTTCAAACATCAAACCCAATAGATATTTGTAATGCCAAATTATATTATAAAATTGAATTAGAAATTGAAGCAAACAAAGATATAACCCTAGAAAATAATTTCTTTCCAAATTTATTCTCCAACATGAGATTAAAACTAGGATCATCAGAAATTGAAACTGTTTTGCATCCAGGAGTATATTCTACAATGTTAAATTTTATTTTAACTGGTTGTGATTATAAAAACGAATATGGTGAATTAACAGGTTGGATTCCTGATGTTAATAAAGGGGATTTAGATAAAGATGGTTTAGATATAAATTATGCTTACTATAAAAGAGTTGAACTTTATAAGTTGAAAAAATTTGAAGGTTATTTTGAATTAAAACACTTATTTGGATTCCTTCAAAATTATAACCGTGTACTTCATAATGTTTTTATAGAACTCATCTGTAATAGAGTAGAAGGTGATAAAAGATTGTTCTATGGAGCTGCAGACACAACAGCTAAATTAAAATTATCAACACTTGAATTGCATATACCTGAATGGACATTAAACCCACATTCTGAAATCAAACTTCTTGAAAGATTAAATTCCAACAAGTCTATAAATGTAAATTATTTAAATAGAATCTGTAGTGAATTTAGTATGACAGAGGGTTCAACATATTCTATAAAGGTGGCAAATTTAGCATACCGACCAAGATATATCTTGATTGGATTCAAAGAAACAGATCCATCATTTCAAAAAAATAACAACTTGTTTATTCAAAAGATTGGAAATGATAATTTAAAAACAATCCAAATTCAATTAAATAGTTCTTATTATCCAATAAATAGAATGGAATTTAATATTGAAAATAATGAAAACATATTCCCATATCTAAATTATATTGAAACATGTTATGATTTCAAAGTTGAACCGCAATTAAGTTTAGAAGATTTCAAAAAATTTATATTCTATATTTTGTATAAATGTTTCAGACCAAGATGATCGCCTAGCCATAAATAATGTTGATGTTACACTTCATGTAACAAAGGATTCTAATTTTAAAGCTAAAGTATATACATTAATATTAGAAGAAAAGAAAATAGAAATGAAATTATATGGTGGAAAGATTTCAATTATTGAAAATGTTAGGGGAGATTCTTGATATAATCCCTGATATTTTAACATTTTAAAATGTCTTTAAATAAACCCTATTGGAGATGCGAAACTTGTAATTGTCAAGTTACAAAACACCATAAAGCAAGTCATCTTAAAACTAAAAAACATACGAGAGTTGATATTACAGGAGGTGATCTACAATCTTCAAAAACAACATCTTCAATATTAAAACCTTTTACTACAGAAAAATATCCAGGTGAAAGACATTTATTTAAACACAACTATACCGGACCAGGAACAAGATTAGATATTAGAGTAGAAGGATGTGAGCCCGTCAGATACAAGGGGGGGGTATATCGATTACGTAATAATGACCGATTACGTAATACACACACTGTTGCTAACTGACCAATCGCGTGGCTATTACGTAATATAAAGGTCAGTTGCTAACTGACCACACGGCGACCTTGACGTAATACACACATGGTTACTAACTGACCAGCCACGTGGTCATTACGTCACACACACATTGTCACTAACTGGTGGGTTAGGGTCTATATAAGAATCCAGTACTATTGACTACTCTATGTGAACATGCAGTACTATTCATACAACCGAGTACGACCAATGCTAAAATACGATCACGATCACGATCACGACCACAACCACAACCACAACCACAACCACAACCACGACCACGACCACGACTACGACTACGACTACGACAGCGACAGCTACTACTACTACTACTACTACTATTAGTTTCTATGTATTATAAATGGATCATTTTCCTTGTTTTATACATTTCATAACGTTTGCATACCTTATATTAAAAATGGTCAATAGATGAAATTTTTCTATTGTTATTTAAAGGGTACAACACAAAATAATTAATGAAATCACAAAGTATAATAAAATAAATACCCAAATGGTCTGAAAATTAATATCAATTATTATTTAATGATTGTTTACTGCATTTTATGCCAGTAGGTGAGAAAATACTATGAACCTTTAAGTAAAAATAATTAACCGATTTTATGAAAATTTCAATTTATAGCAAATAAAGCATGCTGATTCGATCTATATTAAAAATAACATGTAAAAATTAATTTTGAAAAAAGTCGCCCATACTTGGAATTGAACCTCATACCTAATTTCAAAACAAAAAACCAAAAAGTAAATTCCCACTTAGCCATCAGTCCAACAAAATAATAATAATAATAATAATAATAATAATAATAATAATAATAATAATAATAATAATAATAATAATAATAATAATAATAATAATAATAATAATAATAATAATAATAATAATAATAATTTATATAAATCAAAGCACGATTACTTATAAAATTACTTTTGAAGCAAACAAATTTATTCTCAAACCAAAGCTATAATTGTTAAATTAATTTAATTAAATAATAAAAAGACAGTTTTCAAAATACAAAAATTTATTTCATATACAATCTCGATCATTAAAATCCAAGAGAAATTCTCGCTTGATCAATCCGCCATATTGGTGTCATAACATCATTTGAGGATACTTTATATCCTTGAATTATGATATTGATATACCAATTTTCTGTTTCTTTAAATTCTATTTCATCAAAAGCATCATGAAATCTTGTATGGCGATAATTGATGAATATGTATAATGACTTTAGAGAATATAGGAATTCATTTTCAAAATAATAGTTTCTTTAGAACAATTTTACGATTTACACGAAACCATTATATCACACCTGTAGTTGAGAATATAACATCAGAAAATATTATAAAAATAATAAATACAAACACAATAAATATTCATTGCGATTGTATAACTGGTTCTTATAATAATGGTAAACAAACAAATGTTTTATATTCCTTTCCCTCAAACACAGTTCCTATGGGATATAAAATAGTTGAAAGAATGAATCCTCCAATTATTTACCTTATGTAGAAAATATATAATGGATATTAATTTTAAAATTCTTATCAAGAAGGAGAATTGATTGATTTTAATGGAGAAGAGATTTCAATGTATTTACATTTGAAACAGGTTTGAATACGAAGTTCCACATGTCATTTTAAATTATTAATAAATGAGTTCTTATATTCCATGTAATAGAGGTGGTGGAACAATAAAAACAGGGTTTAATACAGAAGAAATATTAACTTTAACAGAAAATAAATATATTAATGAAAGAGGTGATTCAATCAAGGGTGATTTAATTTTAAATGGACACAAGATAAAAGAATTATCTTTTCCAACTGATGAAGCTGATGCAGTTAATAAGAAATATGTTGATGGTGTTAAAAAATATACTGATTTAACAACAACAAGAATTGAAAGTTCATTAACAACAAAAATTGATTCAATGGAATCAAAGCTTAATAATATCGAACAACGATTTAATGATAAATTTGACAAGTTACAAAGTCTGTTAACTGAACAAGTTGTAAAGTTAAATACTAGCATATTAAATTCTAAGATAAACAAATTATGAATAATAAATTTAATACAATATATAATATAATAAATGAGATGATTACATCATTTAATAAAAGAATTTCAAATTTAGAGTCTCATGGAACACACATTAACACCACACATAGTATTAGAAAAAGAGCTGCTGAATTAGAACAGAATAAAACATTATTACCCCATACATATAAACATTTTATAGAACCAAGTTTAATAACAACAAACAGTAAAGAATGGGGTGTTTTTATGGTTGTAAAGATTATTGATCCTTATTTCTTTTTGTTTGATGATGATAATGAAAGAATGAAATGGTTTGTGAAATGTGATTATAATAGTAAGCTTGAAAAGGGTGATGTTATAATGACTAGTTATGATTTATCACACGGAGATTGGTATGTTAATACTCATTCACATGGACCACATAAAGTTAAAAGTAAGAATATTCATTTTTCTAGTTCACTTGTACAATATATAGATTTAATATTTTATGAAAGCAAGGTTGATGCTAATGAAGTTCGTAAAGCATTGAGAGAATTGTATAAAGATATCCTCTCAACAAGAGTTTCTTTTGATATCCGAGTATTGGTGCCAGATGGTGCTCAGAAGAATAAAGTCTTATTTTTTTAATTAATAAAATGGACAAAGTCCAAAAGATGGAAGAAGTAAGAGAAGAAAAAATTTATCCAGAGCTCCCTCCAGAATTGAGATCATCAGGATATTATTCCGAAGGTCACAAAGGTTCCAAGGCCTCGGCTCCCACAGAACTTGAAATTATGAGAGTAAAAGAATTTAAATCAGAAACATTACATTTACAAGATTTATTAAAACATTATAAAAAAATTAAAAATAGTTGGAATAAAGGGAATACAGTTTTAAAAATTATAGGTTATTCTTTAGGATTTGCATCTGCAATATTAACAGTTATTTTACCTATAACTTTACCAGTTTTAACAATAGCACTTGTAATACTTGGAAGTATTTCTGTAGCTGATGGTTTCTTGACTGAAATAGTTTCATTATCTTATACTTCTAAAAAGAAAAGTTTATATCGTGAAGTTTGTTTATCAATAGAATTAGGAATATCAAAATTATTTTTATTTCAATTAAAAGCTTTGGAAGATGGAATCTTAACTGATGATGAAATAATGAAATCAAATCAAATAATACAAGATATTAAAAATAATTATAATAGATTAAAAAGTGCTAATGTTATAACTAATGAATATTCTAAAAAAATTAAACGAGAGAAGTGGCTAAAGAATCATACATAAAAAAATTTATTGCCCTTCAAAAGGTTGATGTTGTCACTCTTAAATTAATTGTTGACATTTTTAAAAGAAAAAAATCATTTGATAGAATCTGATGTTAACTTTTCGAAATTAGTTTTTAGAACCTCTTTATGATCTTTAAATTCTTTATCACTTAGACCTTTTATATATTCAGGATCAGTATTAAAATATTTAAGTTCTAAACATATAGGATTAAAAACTTGAGAATATAAAGGTTTCTCGATTCTCTCAGGATAAATGATTTCAACATTATAAATATCAAGATCAGTAATCTTTGTACCATATAACTGATTCAATCTATCAAGATTTTTTATTATCGGTATTAAATTATTTCCTATAGGAAGAGTTGTCTTTAAATCACTTAGTATGAATCTTTTATCATCATAATTTGATAATGATACTTTTTGAGATTCTATCAAGTAAATATTATGCTTTTCACTTTTAAGTTGATGTACTTCATCAATTTTATCTTTATGATTTGGATTCAATGTGTCTTTATAATCTTGATGAGAAACTTTCCTGGCTACACATCTCTGAATTCCTTTACATCTGTTATCCTTTACAGGTTTCTCGGCTTGACCCTCAGGGAATATAGGATATCTATGTGTAATGCTTTCTTCTGTATCTGGGGTTTTAAATATAAATGTATGTTCTTCAAATTTAGGTTTTGTAAATGTTTCATATGAATATTGTTTAGCACGAATAAATATTCCATTTTCTATAGGAGTAAAAGGTTTTTCATCTTAAACGAAAATAATTCTCCAGATGAATTTATTAAATTTGAAAGTATAGGATTCTCAGAGATGTCACTTTCAAGGTCCTCAGTTCTTATTGTTAAAAACATTGAATCTGTATCCATTGCATGCATTGCTATATTAGGACCATATATAGGTTGTAAGATGTTATAATATGTCTCATACATTTGCAATTTTGAAAGTTCTAAAATTGCAAAGCCTATAAATATTGGTTTATTATATGTTTTCTCAAAATTCTGTAGTTCTACTGCAGTAAGACTTTCAGAAAATACCTGTGCGTTTTTAAATGTAGGCTTTCCTAGCATGCGATTATAACGGGCTATATCCTTTTCACTATTTGTCAAGAGTTCTATATTAGTATACTTGTCTATATTCTCCATGGTCTTGCCAAAGACTGAGTTGTTTAAAAGTTTATAACCATTGTCTTTTAAAAGGTTACCTTGTCTTTTTGCAATGTTTCTACAACGAATGTTCTCCTCGATAAAGGTCTTCATGAATGCTCTCTGTTTAAATCTTATAACACTATGAACTTTTTTTAATTTCATTCCTTGTGAAAGATAAAACTGCAGGAGTCTATAGTGACAAAGATAATAAGTTCGATCTGTTTGATCACAAAGAAGTTTCATTGTTGGCGGTTTATCCTGTGAGATTTGCCAGGATGAAAGTTCTTGGATATTAATCTTTCTTCTTATAGGGGCTAAAGGGAAGTGTCTTGTTCCTGATTTTATATCCTCAGGATATTCGAGGTCACATTCTATAAAGTATCCTATTGGAGAATCTTTAGGGGTTGCACGTATTTCTTTTATAAGAGTCTTTAAGGATTCTTCTTCTTCTACGGAGTGTACAAGGCCTGAGGAGTATATTTCACGAAAGTTACTCATTGGTAAATACTGAGTCATAATTCCTGAATATAAAGCTGTTGCATCTATATAAAGTATAAACAAAGGATTCTTCATTCCTTCTAATACTTCTTCTAGTTCCTCATTGTTAAGTTTTTATAAGGCTCAGAGGTCTTTGAAAGCATTCTACTATTAGTTATTGCATTTCTAGCTTTTATTTCCCTATTCCCCATTACTGAGGATACTCCTCCTCTAATGTTTGTTTTAATTTGATTAAACATGTCTTGCTCGGTTAAAAGATCTATAATTTTATCAGATTCTGGAAGATCTGAAGTCCAAATGGTATATAACATGGTATCCCAAGCTAAGGAAGGAGCTGTTATATAATTATAAGGTTTAAGAACAAAAGACTTTGTAAATTCTTCAAAGCAATCTGCTAGGATGTAAACATCTAGGGACAGGTAGTGCTTGTATAATCTCCCAAGGTTTTACAGTCAAACAGCTGAAACATTTTATTTGCTCGGGAATATTCCTGATCTGTAATCCCAGATTTTGAAAGTAGTGAATAAAAGGCCTCTTTCTCTGGCAGACTTGTTTCCTTTAATTTTTCAAATGAATCAACGTAGTCATAGGGATAGATTCCTTTTGCTAGGCATGTCGAGTATTCTTCCGGGGGTATATTATTTTTTTCCAAAAAGTCCCGAGTGATTTTAAAGTCTTCTGGCCTTAATGTTTTTGCTATGCCATCTAAAGACATTTGTAGGAAGTTTAAGGAATCTATAAATTTTAATTCCCATATTCAACTGATTTATATTTTTCCTTTGTAAGTCCTATAACCTTGAAAGAGTTTTTGGCATTTGCTGCTAGATGCTTTATAAATAGATGTAGGTCATAACCAAAAAGATTATGAAATATAACTGGTACAAATTTAGGAGTATGACAATTAAGATTGCAGTTTTTATGGGCTGCTCCTCGATAATTATTTTCCTTTTTTAAATGATCGTGATCTATAACCTTATCGTTAGTTCCAGGATTGGATTCTCCATCAGAATGACTTCCAGAATTGAATTCCCCAAACCCTTGTTTGCACATCCAGCAGTTGAAAGTATTTTATATTCTTCTAATTGTTGCTCTGAAATATTTTGAGGGTACTTTGTTTTTAATGCTTTAAATATTTCATGTTCTAGATCATTTATACTTGTAGTAAAATGATCCAAGACATCTTCTGAGGTTCCTTGAAATGCATATTCTCTAGATTCTATGAGTTCAGGATAATTACTTTTAAATAATAATTTATAGGCAGATGGTAATTGTTTAGTTTTTTTAACACTATTAGGTTTATTATTTTTTCTTAGAAAGGCCTTTAACCTTGTTGGCTTCTCCTTCTGTTTAGAGGCTTTCCATGCATCCATGAGTTTATATTTTTCTATTATTTTTAAATATTGCATAACTAGATCTTGTTTATGATTTATAGATTCAAAGTCTCCGTAGACAACTCCTACTGTTTGTAGTAAATTTGAAAAGTTTTTAAAATGCATCCTGGGATCTGTAGGCATTCTAATTAAAGCTGGTGAATCCTTTTCACAAAATCTTGCATGCTTAATCATGGAGTTTTTAGTTGTTGAATAATGAAGACATCTTTTACATGTTCCGCCTCCACAAGTTGGATTCTCTGGAGATGTAAGGCTTGAAAGTTTTTATTAAAATATAATGTTGATTATTTTCATGTTCCAAGATTAAAAGATATATCTCCCTGTCTCCTAGGCCCTGTATCTCATAGTCAGAAATATAAATTGGAATAATATCTCTGTATCCATGTCCCCATCCTTTAACATGTTCATAAATATTAAGTTTAAGATTATTTAGTCTTTCAAATTCTGGAATGTCTTCTAGTTTCATTGGATGCGTGAATCCCTTGAGGAATATTAATTCATTTTCATATTGTTTGTATTTTGCAACTCTTTGAGGGTTTTCAGCTTGAGGATGTAAATGTGCAAGTATTGACCACATGAAACATTTGTTATCCTTATTCTGTACGTTTATAACATTTCTAGATTTAAAGGGTGTAGGAATATAGGATTTAGGATTAGGTGGTAATCCCCTCCAGTAATCAATTACTAAAGATTGGAAGCTATGAAATACTAAGTTTGAATCTCCTAATTCATTTTCAACCTCTTCTTGTTTTGCTTCTACTGCTTGAATTATTTCTTTGATGCTTTTATTAAATCCTCTAGTTGAAAATAAATATTTAAAAGGCATTGGGATTTCAACATCTAAAGGAATTGTGTTTTCTGGTCCTTGGCCTACCGGTCCTCTCCAGTATTTTGCTTTTATTGTGATTTTATATTTTATAACATTATACCTTGATGCTTTATAATTTTTTAAAGCTTCACAGAAAGAATCTTTTATATTTTTTTTATTTCTCTTTATGTATTCTCCAGGGGTTGCAGGTCCATTAATTTTTAATTTAAATTCATCTATGTGATTAAAATTGTCCCAGTTGTATTTTTCTCTTTCAAGATGATCAGGTTCTCCTTCTGAATGACATTCTTCCTCGTCGTCGTCAGAATGCCCTTCAGAATGTCTTTCATTAGTTTCTTTTATGTGTTCTTTTAAATGTTTTAAATAGTAGAAATTCATTTTTGTTGAAAAGTTGCAATGAGGGCATGTAAATACTTCTCTAAGTTTTCCGATACAATTTTCAAAATGTTTATTATATCCTGAATGCAGATATCTTCCTTTACATTTAGGACAGAGTTTAGAATTTGTGTCATTAAGATTATTTTCTTTTAGTAAGTGAGCCTTCGACTTACAGTGGGACATTAATCCTGTTTTATTTTTAAAAACTTTATTGCAAATATTACAGTTCATTTTTAGAATAAATTTTTTTATTGGATCCTATGTTTTCTATTTTTAGATTTTTATTTTTTTATTTTTATTTTTTTATTTTTTATTTTTTTATTTTTATTTTTTTATTTTTATATTACCAAGACCTGTATTCACCAAGACCTGTATTCACCGAGACCGCAGGATTGCGAGACAACAATCACCGAGACCCGAGACCTGTAGACCTGCAAGTAGTGGGGATATATCCCTAACGACCGCAGGCTGATTTACGTTTTTCATAGCTTTATCGGTGTTTTTTTTTTCGGTTTTGTTGCATTAATTCCATATTTTTAAATCTTGCGAAATAGAGGAAAATAAAAAATGTGCGTTTTTAAGGTTTTTAGCGTTTTTTTGTGCGTTTTTAGGGGCAAAATGGCCATAAAAGATGAAAACAGTGGGAGGCCTGTGGTCGTTAGGGATATATCCCCACTACTTATATTAAATAAATTTGTAATAACATATTGTAGACATTTAATTTATAAATATATTACCAATTATATTTGTTTGCAATAAAACTCCTTTCTCACCAATAATTCCGATTATATTTTACATAAATTGAAAATAAACTTACTAAAGTTAATTTTTTAAAAAAGATCAATCTATAGGTAGATTAAAAATATTTTCATTTTAAAATCTCTTATCGCATCATTGCATTTTTTATTGTATTTCACATCAATTATAAACAAATATTTGTACATTAAAGTCAGAATTATTTCCTTCTTATTTCCTCACCTGCATTTTAATTTTATTATTAAATTTTAGAAATAAGTCTGAATATGAATTAATACTATTTAATCAACCATTTTAATCAATTTCCCATATTTTCCCCCAGATTATGAATTATAAATAATTACAACCAATAAAAATCAAGCGTTAGAAAATCGGATAATATTGTAAATTCTTTTTTTATTTAAATACATAAAAATAACATTTCTTTATTTGTTATTAATTTTGCTTAGACTTAATAGTAAACAAATCCCAACTTTAAATGAAGTTAAATTAACTGGATATAATAAATAAAAATAATAGATTGATAAAATATTTTTATAATTATTATTATTTGAAAATAAAATTCTAAAGGTAATTGGGTGTGTTTGCAAACAGTTTTGTGTTTCGATTAATTTACTAGTGAGCAGAAGTGAACATGGTTTTTCGTACGCCATATATTTAAGTTTACTGATTTTTTGTGAAGCAATATTCAGTGTTCCAGATAAAGTATGAAATGAAATTAATTCAACACTTTTGTATACTTACCTGGCGAAAAGAGCCAAAAGTTCGAAACTAGTCTACTATTAGGACCTATACAAGGTATAACAAATGAAGCTTGCGATGTTTATTTTATTAATATTATAATTTTATAATTTTGAAATTGCTATTGTTAACACATTGACGGACAGTAGAAACAAGTGAAGTTTGAAAATTGACACCATATGTTTTTGTAATTTTTAGAATATTAGAAGTATAGTTTTACTCTTTCTGCTTAAATAAACTTAATTTTGATTAATTTAGCACCTTTAATAAGGTAATTTAAAAATGTAAATGGCAGGTTTAATGGCTCAAATAAGCAATTTTTTTGTGTCTAAAAACAACCGTTTCGTTTTTGACGGCTATAAACGCAAGTGTCCGTCAACGTGTTAATATTTGTTATTGTAATATCCATTTCATTTGTTATTTCATATATATATATTTAATTATTATTCAAATAAGTATATCTCATCATTTACCATGTTATTTTGTGATAATTTCAAAGTGATTTTTCTACTTTTCTAAAAATGTTATGTAAAATTCTTAACTATTCTAAAAGTAATTTGCGTTAGTGGTTTTGAATATGTATGGGCTTTAGTTACAGATTAATGTTTGGAAATTAAAGAAATTGAGGGTTCGTTTGTGAGTCGACCTAACAAAATGAAGTTTTTTTTCGGACTATAAAAACAAATGCAAGTTTCAACAAGTTTTTCAAAAGTAATACATTATTTGAATTTTACTTTCTACATATAAAAAATTCAGTTTTTCTTACGGCCAAAGTTTTAATGAAAATAAATTTTTTAATGAGAAAAAATTTTTTTGCACATTTAATATTTCCTGAATTTGAACATGAGAAAAGACACAACGTTTAAATACAAATATTTAATTCAAATTTTTAAAAGTTTAATGTATAGATAATTACCCAAACTTCAACTTATACAGATATGATTAAAATATAATTTTATTTTATTAAGAAACCCTCCAGGAATTTTGATCATGTCAAATATCGCAAACTCGATTTTATTGAAGAAAACTATTCACCATAATTACTCTGTTAATAAACATCTTTATAAATGTCACTTTATACATTATTATTGACAGTAGGTGTTATTGTAATGTGTCCCCACAACTTAAATAAAAAAACAGGACTATATAATCTATGCATCAAATCGTCACATAGTAGCTCTAAAATGATAAAAGTTGTATTGGAATGTAATATTTATGAAGTGGTCTTTATCCTTTTGATTGGTTTGTCACTTAGTATATCCATTTCAGTACATGCAATAATCATTTTCAAACCTTGAGTTTAGACATTTGCGCATTCAAACGATCCTAACTTTTCTCATGTCAAGTTTTAAGTTATATGTCACACTCCAAAAATCTACAACTCTTACGGGTTTATTGGAATAGCACGGATTTAGAGGCAAACTTCCGAACTTTCAAAGTGTATTCTCAAAATATTGCTTATAATAAAATTTCTGAATAATAATAAAAACTTTTAAAATATTTGTTTCAGTTCTGTGAGACTATTATTAAATTAATTAAATAAATACCTAAATAAAATATTAAATGAATATATGTTGCGGATCGATGGGTTATGTAAATTTCTCATTACTCTATGTCGAATAAAAATCCTCGCAGAGATTTGTTTGAATGTTGCAGACAAATTGAATTGTTTTGAATTCAATAAACATGTTTTAAATAAACTTCATACAATTTCCTGAAGGACTTTTATTATAAATAAAAAATAAAACTAATTAAATAAAATGAAATTAATTAAAGGGCTTTTAAAATAAATGAATAAGATATTTTAAAATTTGAAGGCTGAACAATTTTTTTGTTTTAACCCTTATGAAGTATTTTAGCATTAAATTTATTTTTCTAATTAGCATTTATATAGTTACCAATAAGAAAAGTACTCAAAATAAAATAATTTTGGTTTACGCACACGACAAAAAGTTTACATGGGAGGGGGTAAATGTGCCTCATAGTCTACAAATAGTTAATACAAAAAATATCATCCTACTCAACATTATTTTACATAATTTAAAGTTTACATCAAATTAATAAAATAATTGAATTAGAATCTAAAATATTATTTCATTTTAATTTGAATTAAATTTCATTTCTTTATTAATCATTTTCACTCATGCATTCTTAAATTATTAATTAAAGAATTATAATAAATGAAATTTAATTACACCTTAATTATCATTGATTCTAGTTTTGGATCATCGATCAAGATGTTTTGATCTATTCATTTTTGTAGATAAATATAAAATTTCATTATTTGAGCAATAAATCAGACATTTGTAATTGGAATTTGGGTGTGGTAAAGTAATTATTAATTTCAATTTTTTGTTTTAATTATTGCTATACAGGTGAATTACAACTTCTTTTACTGATATTAATTTATAATTTTTCTCAATGTGATTCAAATTAGGAATTAATTATTATTTATTTAATTTATTTCGAAATATTTGATGAAATTGTATTAAATATAAAAAAAATTAAATAAATTTTATAATGAAAGAACGAATGCAAAGTTTTTATAATAGAAAATCGCCAACTAAGTATATTAAAATATAACATTGCTATATATTTCGACCGTTTAAAAGTCTTCTTCAGTCTAAGAATTGTATTAATCACAACTAAATGAAAATAATATTCAAAAAAATTAACTAATAATAATCATAATCAAACTGTATCAAAAAGATATTTTAAAAAAATTTTGAAAAAAATTTTTTAATCATATAAAAATTATTTTAATTTTAAAAACGCATAAAATTGTTAACATTCTCATACAAAAAATTCTTTTTTTAAAAATAATATAAAAAATAAATTTAAATTTAAAAATTGTTTTTATACAAAAAAAAAATTAACAACGCCTCTCAAGTTACTTGTTGCTATTAATTACTCAAGCTCTTCGACACGATCTTAAAATCAGCAATACCTATTTTTTTACTGGTACATTCATAAAATGATCACTAATGTGAGTCAATCGATTACTTCGGAAATGCTCAAGAACCCGAGTGCAGAAATGACCGGCAGTCTCTCTAATGTATGTGGCATTACACCCATTACATTAAAATTGATACATGAGTTCTGAACACAGACAAACTGTTAATTAAATCTTCAAATTCTATAATTAATATTCAAAGTGGCCAGTATACAGGTATTTTGAATGTGTTTAACATGTATATTTAATATTTCGGATAATGTTGTTTTTTGTAAATTTTTTGTATAAAAACAATTTTTAATTTTTAAATTTACATTTATTTTTTATAAATAATTTTAAAAATGATTTTTTGTATGAGAATGTTAATTATATATATATATATATATATATATATATATATATATATATATATATATATATATATATATATATATAATATATATAATATATATATATTTATTTATAACAGCATACACAATTTTTATAAAAACGAAGAAAAAATAAATTGAAAATATTGGTCATTTATGAAAAGTAAAATAGATTTTTACTGATATTAATATTTTTATAAACATAAACATGGCATTAAAAACCGTTATGCAAATATCACTCATACGATATATTTCGATAGATTCATTGACATCATCAGTTGTCAAAGTAAAACTATATAGATTTTGAAATGATTTTAATTATACAAATTATACAGATTTTTAAAACAAATATTTATTTCTTTAAAAAAAATTTAAAATAAAATTATTATATATAATAAGTAATTTTAAATATTTTCTCACAATTAATAAACATCTATTAAGTTTATTTATCAACATTTTGTTAAATAACTCAATAAAAAGAAAGTTTTTTGTGTGAATAAAATACTTAAAAGATTTCGATGGCTTCTTTAATTTTGACGTCGAAAAATTTACCGACGAAATTTTACCTGATATTTTATTAAAAAGCAGGCTTTTTTAAACTTTCAAAGAAAAAAAACATAAATATGAATTCATTTATTTGAATTAAGCTTGGATTTTACTACGGAAATTGAGAAAAAATATCGGTAGAAAATTTTAAAACAAGTCTTCAAAATCAATTTTCAGAAACTCTATAATTATTTTCGCAAAATCTAATACAAAAATTACAAATGATACAAAAAAAAATTTATTTATTTCAAAACACGTAACATATTTACAAAGACAAATTATGTTTATTTATGAGAAATAAAAAAAAATGGCATTTTATTCATCCAATATTTTCATAAATAAAAATTTCATAATATTTCTTTTTCTTCCAACAAGAAAACTCCAAATCACAGTTTCTTTGGCACTCTAAGATCGATCTTAGAAAAAAGTTCTATAATTTCTTTTGAAATATTCTATATAAATTTGTCTGTAAAAGAGAATTTCAATAAGTCTCAGAATTGTTGATAGTGCTAAATAAATTCGAATGATCATTGGCAACTTCAAAATTTGTGATTTTTTGTTCTAAAATTGAACTGATCAATTTAAATGTCGGTCTTTGGTGTGGATTTCTGTGCCAGCATTCTCGGATTAAATCAGAAAAGTCTTGTCTAAGACCAAGATTTTCGTGTAAAATTGAGCTTGATGGATTAGCCATTTGCTGTGACGCGCAGCAATTCGATTGGGATTGATGGGGATAAAGATTCTCATTGGGAAATACGGCCGAAGAGTTTCCAATTGACAAATTATATGCATTGTCTCGAATTCTATCGAATGAAATAGCAAACCCTCCATAGGGAGTAAGTTGGCATCTGTGCAAAATCTCCCACATCGTTACTCCAAAAGACCAAATGTCAGTTTTGCAAGAATAAGTCGCCTAAAATTAAAATGTTATTGAAATAATTTTGTGTGAATTACAAATAGTTTTTCTAAAGGCGATTTGTGACAAACAAGTTTAGAAATTTTGACAAAAAATGCGTCAGATTCTACATTACAGGAGGTTTGAAAGGATGATGAAACCATTTGGATTGAGACTGTCTAATTTCTTTAAGCACAAATACAATTTAAAATATGCGTTAAGAGATTTTATTTAATATGTCACTGACAGACAAAATTGCTCTTCATACAAATATATTTTTCCAAGACGATAATTTGGACTGAAAGTATACAATTCAAACTTTAAATGTCAAGAGTAATTTTTTTGACATATAAAGGCGATTCGTACTTACGTTAGACATCTACATTTTCTTCTAGATTCTCTCGTAAAAATAGAGCTTTGCATCACTTAATAACCTCACCATTACTAAGACACAAAAAAACTGCACTTAAACATTGACAGGTTATTGATAGACAGATTTATAGCTTTACATATAACAAATCATTCATCTTAATCAGGCTTTTCACCAATCAAGTTTTTATAAAAAAGAGGTAGAATTTCTTTAGTGTCGACTAGGGAGTATAAAAGAAAATTTAAAGATGTTTACGACAAGAATAAACGTATGTATCATATTAGCAGCATTTCTTCTGGGTGGTGTCATAAAGGTATGGTTAAGAAAATTCTTTTGGACTTGTCTGTATCTCATTATGATATTAATAAAATCTCATATATTATGAAGTCATCAAATGACACCTAACCATCAAAAGAGCACCTAACTCTAAACTAAATTACGAGAAAAATTACCTGTAGTATTGACTCAAACGCCATCCATTGCAAAGGATAAAATCTTTTTACAACAGATATGGAGGAATTATTGTCACAGTCATCATTCTTCTGAATACCAACTACTGCGCATTCAATATAGTGCTCTTTGAACTTCTGGATCGACATGGCAATATCAGTGATTTTTATTTTTAAATTTTGTCCAATTAAACAATTTCGAGCGGCCAGATCTCTGTGTATTATCTGTCGACTTTCTAAGTAGCTCATCCCTCTGGCTATTTGCGTTATGACGAACAATAAAGAGGAAACACTAAAATAAAAATTTGCATTTTTTATATTTTTTCTCAGAACTTTGTTTGAAATAAATTTGAAATTTACGTTAATTTTGATGAATATATTTTTTATAGTAATATAATCTTGTTTTTATATAAATATACCAGAAGTGCAAAACCAGTCACCCGTAAAGGTGTTAAGTGCTCCACATTGCTATTTATCAAGATAATTGTTATATATGCGAATAAATATTATGGTGATTTCTTTTGCGGTACTAATTTACAGGAAGTTATTAATTATATTTCTGACTTTTGTTTTATTTACTGTATCAACTTCATTATTTTTTAATTCCTATAATAATTGAAATCCGCTTAAAGTTATAAGAACATCAATATATGTCACCATGAAAGAAGGTTATGCAGTCCATTTTTGTACATTAAAAATAATAACTTAATTATTTAAGATTTAAAATAATTTTACAATACTATTTATTAATTCGCCAGTAGTATATTCTGTAAAATGCACATGTGATAGAGCATGTGTAACATTAAAAATTAAAACTAAATACAGTCGAACTCGGTTATTACAAACTCCTGCTTATAGCGAACAAAAAAATCTTGGTTTGGTTCAAGCTATTTTAACATAGGATTTTCCTGCTTACAACGAACCAAAACCGGTTACAAAGAACAAATTTTTTATTTAAAAAAATATTCTAAATTAAGATTTTTTTTTTATTTTCGATTTAAAAGTTCAAATTAATCTATCAATTAATATATCAATTTTATTGTTAAACACAAAAAATATATTTTTTATTCAATCTCAACAATTTAATCTTAGGATTAAATTAAAAGTTTAAACAATTGTGTCATTTTATTATATTCTCAAATTAACTTCTGTGAACATGGGTATAAACAAAAGAAAGATCCTTTAATTCAAGAAAAAGTAGAAATTATTCACGAATTGGAAAGCGGAGATAAAAATTCACAGGTTTGTAAAAAATACAATGTTTTAAAATCAACAGTTTCAACAATTTGGAGAAATAAAGACACAACATTATCGGCATTAGAAACTAACGCTTCAAACTGCAAAAAAATTAAAATTTGTGAAAAAGGTGATGTTGATCGTGTATTAATTTTATGGTTTCAAGTGCAGAGAGATGCTGGATACCCAATTAATGGCCCAATTTTAAAGATTCAGGCAGAAAAGTTTGCCGAACAATTAGGTCATTAAAACTTTACTTGCAGCAATGGATGGCTAGATCGATTTAAAAACAGCAGTTCCCAAGCAGTTTCTTTATAACCGAGTTCGACTGTATTTTTAATTAAATAAATAAATAGAAGGTTTTTGTATTTGAGTGTCTGAAAAATCTCTTATCTTTTTCATTATTGATCTTTTTTCAATTTCCCTTTTCTTGTTTAAACTAGCGATCAATAATTTATTTTATTGAAAATACTGACTGATAGTCTAAAAATATCCTTCAGTCAGTAAGGTTCTAAACTAAAATAATAAAAATTTTTACTAACTGTTATCAATTAAAATTATTAAAATTAAAACAAAAGTTTTTTTTTGAAATAATTACATAATATATAACTTTCAGTGGTGTTGAATATGTACTATTTGTAGAAAATTTTTTTTATATATATCGCATACTGTAAATAATTTCAAACCTTTCAACATCATATAATAAGCTTAATTCATAATATTTAATAAAAGATTAATTGAAATGTAATTTTTTTTTCTTGATCAATTTCTAAAATATATTTCCCTTAAGGATTTCGACAATAGATCAATCGAATGACGTAATTTGCCGAATATGCAACAGATGCCATTCTCTCAAAAATGGGGCACAGTAAAACAAAAACCAATCAGACTATCAAATAAACGAAGTGCATCAAACCGATAAGCACCTGAATAAAATAATTCAATTAAATTCATTAAACAAACCTGGGATATAAATGACGGGTATTAAATGATGAATTTGCTGATATATTTGAAATTGACTGTGAATAGAGAGTTGGGCCTCTGGGGAGATTGAGAATAGCAGCCTTATTCACCGCATGTTGATTCAGAAAAGTATGGAGATTCTCTAAAGGTTCATCGAATTCGAATAGAAAACACAATGCAGTTTGATGAACTGACATTGAATTTTGTTCGTCAAGGACGTAAGCAGTCAATGGTAAAAATGCTGAATGTTTTATTCCGCACAAAAGCTCTAACTCTTTCATTGTTTCATATCTGAAATGATTATTAAAACAATGATTTATTAAATTGTAATGTTATGAATAATGCTTGAAAATATAAATATAAAAATCTTGTTTGTTTTGAATTTATATACTTATTATTATTATTATTATTATTATTATTATTATTATTATTATTATTATTATTATTATTATTATTATTATTATTATTATTATTATTATGAAATGATGATTGCTTGGTAGCAGCATTTATTGTTTTATTATTATTATTATTATTATTATTATTATTATTATTATTATTATTATTATTATTAGTATAAAATGATGATTGCTTGGTAGCAGCATTTATTATTTAAAACAATAAAATGATAATTTAAGCCTTTTGCTGCAAATAATGTATTTAATGAAAGAATTTTCGACTATACGATAGTCCTTGAGGAGATTGACAAGGACTATCGTATAGTCGAAAATTCTTTCATTAAATACATTATTTGCAGCAAAAGGCTTAAATTATCATTTTATTATTATTATTATTATTATTATTATTATTATTATTATTATTATTATTATATTATTATTATTATTATTATTATTATTATTATTATTATTATTATTATTATTATTATTATTATTATTATTATTATTATTATTATTATTATTATTATTATTATTATTATTATTATTATTATTATTATTATTATTATTATTATTATTATTATTATTAGTATTAGTTATTAGTAGTAGTAGTAGTAGTAGTAGTAGTAGTAGTAGTAGTAGTAGTAGTAGTAGTAGTAGAACAATTATTATTATATGTAGAAAATAATGATTTCTTGGTAGTGTTTTAAAAAGTGTTATAGTAATATTTAATGAAGACAAAGCTGAAAATTTGGGTTGCATAGAAAATTAGTTTTTTATCTTTTGACAATGAAAATAAATGAAATATCAAGAACAATTTACCTAATATAATGAAGATTTCTTAAATTTTGGTTTAGATGAGGTTTACATTTCTTTACTTTCTTGTGTACAAAAAAATGCAAGTTTTTAGGAAACTAAAATAGCATTTGAAAAAGTCAAGAATATATTTTGAAAAATTGGTTCCTAACAAATTTGAAAAGGCTATACGTATTTTCTGGTATGTACCTTTACGTAAACGCAATATCTCATTTGTTAAATGTAGGCGGTTTTGCAATTATTATTTCAACAGAATCAACATAACTAATAATTATCATAAAAAAGTATTTTGAAATCTTTACAATTGCTCTACATCTTATGTCATATTTTGTACTTAACCCATTTTTTCAGTTGAGCCCATTTTGCACTAATACAATCAAACAATAATTTTTAATAAAATGGTAGAAAGCTATTTTTCTAAAAAACTTATATATTTGTATTTACCAAAATTTTTATATAATTGATTGTTTTTACAATTTCCATTATAAAAATATAGAAAATATTCAAACGAAAAATGAAAAAAAATGCAAAATAAACATCAAAAAACGTTTTAGAAAATAAGGGAATAAAAACTTGATAAACAGTACAAACAGAAATGGATTCATATTTGTATACATTAATAGATAACGATTCTCTGAAACTTTGATACATTTCGTCAGTAATAGCACAAAATTTAGAGATTCCGTCACTATCGTATATCAATTTTATCAAGAAAATAAAAACAATTACGGATATTTTAACCAAAATGTGTATTTACATGAAATATTATATTGTTCGCATAAATATTTCTATTATATTGGAAATTGTACACGGTAGAAATGTTTGTTGTTCAGAAAATAAACTAAAATTCCAGCATTTATTCATTTGTTTACATTTTAAGCAATTAAAGAAATTTTATTAATAATATTTATATATTTATAATTTATTTTTAGTTAAATTTATAATTAAAATAAATAAATAATTTCATTTAAAATTAATTTTAAAATGCTAGACTTTTAAAAGAAACATTTTATTATAAAAAACATTTTCTTTCTAATTTTTAATTTAATAGTTAAAAATAATTATCACTTTAGTTTTTATTTTATTATTACAGAAAATAATTGGTTATAAAAGACTATTTTAACATTACCCAAATTATTTTTAGAAATAAAATAACAATAAATTTTATTGTTTTATTAATGTAGAATATTCAATTCATTTCATTTAAGGCTTAGCTTTACTGTTATTTGAAACTTACGTAATATTTATATATTTTTTCTTTAAATAAATAGTGAATCAAATCTATTAATTAATTCTATGTAATTAATTTCAAAATTATAACGGAAAATACTTTAAAAATTTAGACTAAAAAACCACTTTAACAAAAATGAAATATATATTTCAACGACATAATTGCCATTGTCAGTCATCAATGTTAAATCATCCTTATTTTTTTAGTTTATTATTGTCAAAGTCGGTGCTGACTCGAATCAGCGTGCTCTTTGTCTCAGCTATTAAGATAAGACCCAACACAAAACACTCTATTAAATGTCAACAAATTTTGATACAAAGTTTTCAACTACACTCCTTTCGTTCTGCATTGAATAATAAAAAGTTTCTGGGGACCTTTAACCGGTTTCATATTAGTCTGTCCGTGTCTGTCTCAACCTTAGCTATCCATACATACCAATTTCCCCCTGAATACGTCATTTTGATTTTTTTCAAATTGTAATTAATTTTATTGATTAGCACATTTAATATTTTGCACATTTGACCTACTTTATACGAACCTCAACATTTTTATATAAAAACCACAATTGTGTTATCGTATTATCTCCATAAATCAACTAAATATCCTCAATAAATTTGTTGTTTATTGTACATGTAAAAAGAGGCATTGATACCAAATAACCAGTGTAAACCTTTTATAATGACGATAATTTCATTATAAGCTTTTATGTGTTATCATTGCTCAGACCTACTGTGAGCCTATACTCATAGGGTGTCGATACGTCGACCTTTTATTGTTTGAACATAATTGTACCGACCACAATTGATTATGAATTATTTAAAGTGAGCATTAAATATGGGTAATTTGTGTCTGTATCAAAAACCCAAAGATAAACCAGCTGAGACATTTCATTGTATGCCTAACTAGACATATATACCCCAATATCATGTTACGGTCCCTTGCCTAACTCTTGCATTGGCTGCATTACAGTATGTACATAACGAATTGCAATGATAGCATACAATAAAAATGAAATGATATTTTTAATATAAATTCACAAAGTTGATTGGGACAGAATATTTTTGTTAAGGGAAAGCAGTATACAAAGTTGCGCAATTAACTTGAAACATATATCAAAGATTTTAATTTAAAAATAAATTGCAAATAATTTATTAAGATGATTAAAACAATAAATATTTGTGACATTCAGTTAAATATATTATTACCACGTTCAAAATTTCGTATGCAATAATATTTTGTTTTATTAAATATTGTATTTTTACATTATAATGTGATTCTTACAAAATTTTAAACAATATGAAATAATGTATTCTATACAATGCTACCCTCGGTATTTAAAAATAAATATTTACATTACAGATTTATTTGATTATGTTCAATGAAGTTTATATGTCTGTTGCACCGATTCATTGTCACGAATTGTTCAAGATAAAAAAGGAATACCCAAAATGTTGTGGAAAGGTAATTTTTCTAAAGTATATGGCATAGCACAGTCAAAACACGGCTTATTGGTGTTTGAGATTTATTCTTGAGTTCTTGAATAACTTTATTAAATGTAAAAAAAGATTTACTTTTTCATTAACTAAAACGGATTTCTTATTTCAAGGGCGGATGTTAGTAAATATTTGAAGTTACATTTACCTTTACTTATTTCTATATATTGTCATTGGAAAAAAATTAATATAATTATCTTAATTACTTTTAAGAAAATATAAGTTTACTCTCAATATGGGTAAAAGGAAAATAGCTTATTAGAGAAATTATGTTCAAAAGGCGGCGTCAATTAGATAGAGGATTCGTTATAAGAAATAAGTTTTCCTGCAGGGAGACTTAGTGATTTAAATCTGTGCAAAAGTCTCAATGTCGTCAGTATATAATTAAAATGACATAATGATAGAAATTACGTTGAATGACTTTGAGCAAATAATAACAATTGTCAGTAACTCTACCATGCCCTTTTTATATCTGATATTCAGATGAGAGGTTGAGATGCTAATTCATATAAAAAATAATCGTCTCTTATTACATAAGCGATAAATGAAAATGTTTTACTAGATTAATTATATCTTTCTCTAATCTCCAGTCATTTATGGAGAAATGATACTCATATACTTTGATATACTCAAATAAGTATTATTAATAATTACATTTTTAGAAAAAGATTTTATAATATCAAAATTGTCTTCTTTCATTTCGTTCATAAACAAATATATTTACAAATCTTTGGAATAGAAAAAAATATTTTCATTATTATTATAAAAATTAATATTATTATCAATGAGCTCCGGAGTGAGATATCCATAAACATTTTGTCATGGTAGCTAATGGTTTATGACAACTTATAAATTTCCGTTTACGCAAATCCAAGGCCAATAATTTAATTTATATTTTTAATTAATTAAAAATTACTTTCCTACAGCATTTAAACGAGTGACTATGTGAATTAAATACTAGCAAATATTAAATAAAATAATTAACTCCTAAGGTCATGACGGTAATAAATAATCCCTCGAAACTATAATTTTGTTATAATCTCCGTCTAATACTAAAGCACAATATCATACTTTAAAACTTTGTAAATATGACAAATAAATTATTTATTTATTTATTTTTACAAATTCTTTTTTTCTGCAATTCAGTAGCAATCCGAGTAAATCCATCGACAGAGCTTAATGTATTTTATTGATATGAAGAATTCTACAAAATCGTATAATCTACAACTGTCTTTTCTTTCGGAAAACATGAAACGAATATGAATTTGAAATATACATGTAAATCAAAAGATTATTTATTTCTCAAAAATAATATGCGATATATGATTTCTACAAAAGAAACGGTTAATTTGTATATATCAACAAATGTAAGGAAGAATCAATTTATTTAATTAATTTTCAAAATAAGTTTTTATTATTTTATAAGTCTAATAAATTATTTTGCATGTCAACATATTCCGTATTGTTCATAAAATTAGTGAGAGAAAGAGCAAAAAATTTTAATTGTTATACAGGAATACCTCGCATATTACGGTTTCGATCAGTACGGTTTCTCTATAGTACGGTTTTGAAATTTTCAAAATATGAAAAAAAAGTTTCGGATCATATAATGGAAGTTGATTCTAATATAGAACGCCGCATTACAATTCGTCGAACGCAATTCATTGCTACAAAAAATTGTATGAGGAGAAACGACCAAAAAAAGTTCAGACATCGTTATTGAAATTTTTAACAATAAAAAATGAATCTAAACATTAAAATTTAAGTGAATTACTTTTGTTGATCTTTTTTAAATTAAATTGTTGTGTTTATTTAATTTTATTTACTTGTTTTTCATCAGCTATTTTTAATATTTTTAAATGAAATAAATTCTTTTTTTTTGATTTAGTTACAATGAATTGGTATTGCCGGCTTACAAATTTCAATAAATATATATTTAAATGTACAACTGTGTTAAATATGCTTGTTTTGCTCTTGAATATCAGAAAAATAAAAATACATAACAAAATATTTTTTGTTTACTAGATTTTAATCACGATTTTTAAATTTCTTAATAGGGGTACTAAGCCGTAAATTTATTAGCACCAGAATGCCTCGAATTGTCCGGTTTCAAATAGTACGGCTAAATTCCAGAACCGATTAACCGTACTGTTCGAGGTATTCCTGTATATAGAACTTTTAATATGCTTAATTAATAAATTAATATTTTCGATTTATTTATCTCTACATAACTACTGTCAAATAAACAACAAATTTAATTCAATTCAAACAAAAGTTCATTGATATTGTCATCTGAAAATGAGGAGAAAAGAATGATAATGTTTTATTAGTAATAAAATTATTTATTTATGAGAACATATTTATTTGTATAAATAAGTAAATAAACATGGCAATGGCGTAATTATGAGAAAGCGCCACTCAAAATTTCATTTTTCGATATATTTCAACAGTTTTACTGTCATCGCCAGGAAGTATAAAAAAATATAATTATTATAGATTTCATGAATAAATTTTATTAATTTTTTTTAATAATTTAAATCATAAATTTTTTTTTAATTTATAATAAATATATTTAAAAATTTAAAAATATTTTAATTATAATCTTATTTTAGTATAAATTTCAACAATCTACAAACTTTTTAAAAATTATTTAACTTAATAATTTAATACATTTAAAACAACTACAATCCACATACCAAACTTTACAACTCGAACTATTTAAAAACATTCTAAACTTGAGTGTTCACTGCATTTGCATATTTATTTTTGGATTCAAGTGCTTTCTTATAATATGTTTTTTATTTGTTTATCACTAAATAATAAACTGCTATGGCCATTGAAATGGAATTTAATTAAAATATTAATTTTCAGCATTTTTAGCAAAACAATATTTGAAGGAAATATATCTAACATATATAAATGCATGGAATAACATTAAAACTGTTTATAAAATATAAATTCCGTTGACAACTAATCGAAAGAGCAAATGTTTTTATAATTTAAATTTCTAATTAAAATATTTTGACTTTATTTTAAAGAGTTTTTGCTTAAAATTTTGAAAATATGTTATAAAAATAAGATTTTTGTTAAATATTAGCTTTAGTTATAATTTATTTAATTAGAATATCGAGGAATAAATTTTCCGTGTCAGAAAATATTAGATTAATAAATTTAAAATCTAAAAAAAGCTATTTCATTCAATAAAATTAGAAAGTACAATTGCTAATAATAAATTTCTATATAAAATTCATAAATACAAATTAATATACCTTGTTGAAAAATAAAAATAGCTTTTAAATTTAAAGTAAAACGTAATTATAATTAGCACAATAACAAAAAATGTTAAATTAAATGGAAAATAAAATTAAAAAATTAATTAAAAATTTCTAATAATTGATTATTGTGAATTATTGATTATGAGAATTTGAGTATTTATTTATGCTTATTTATCTTTAATTAAAATATTTAATTTTAAAATAGATAATAAAATGTTGTATTTTATTTATTACTAGCTATTTTACTACCATTGTTATTAATTTATTTTAAAGTTTTTTTATTTTAAAAACAATATTTTAAAGAAACAGTTTTAGATATCGACGAAATGAAAAATTTCCGCCTTCATTGAATCATAAAGTCAAGATTTCGCTTCAACACAATGCAAGAGTACATGTTTCAAGTTGGTATTTATAATAAGTGAAATACATATTTCTTTCACTTCGGATTATTTTGTCACCGATTATGTTGAACATACATACGTCCGTACAGGTAACGGCAATTATTACATGCCGTCATTACTGTAAAAGATTAACATATATATCTAATGAATAAAACAAGAATATTAAGTATAATAAAACTATTAAGAAAACTATATCAATTAGTAAAGTAAAAAGTTCATTGAATTAAACCAGAGGTTCTCAATTAATATAAAAGTGCGGAACACCATTCACATGATTTTTTTTTACGCGGAACACTGACAAAAAAATATTTGCCCACAATGAGTGACCAATCACAAATTACTATAAATCTGTCGTAAACGTAAACAATGCCTTCTTATAAGCAAAGAAAATACCACGCGCAACAATAACAAGCAATAAAAACACTTTAATATTTGTATGTTTATATATCTGTGTAACGGCTTTCTTGAATCATCCTATAACAAAATTAATTGAGGTTTTTGATGATATGTATCTTAAATGCAAATTTAAAGATAAAATGTCATTTTTTTCGCGGAACACTGGAAGCGTAATCGCGGAACACGAGTTGAGAACCAATGAATTAGACACATAAGATTTAGTAATTACCGAATAAATGTATAAATTTGATCACTTTCGTTTATTATTTACTGTCATTAGGTTCCAGTTGATTTATTGATTTATTTATTTTGCAAAAATATCGAAATATATTAAAATATATATCTTAATAATTACTTTCTTTTACTAATTAAAACAAATTGCAATTGTTATTTTATACTTTAACTTTTACATAAGCTCGGATTAAAAAAACACAAAAGTTCTAAGAAAAACTGTTAAACGAAATATTATTTTCCTTAAAAATCTTTTTGGAAACAAATTTAAAATAAATTATAACCGTTTGAAATTTTGAAAAAATTTTGTTTGAAAATAAATATTTTAATGGAAAGCAAGTATTATCGTTATTTTTATTCCAATTCCCAGGACTGAAAAATTTGATAAAAAAGTTTTTAAAAAATGAAATCGAAAAATAAATATTAATTTCTATTTTAATACGCAAAATAGATTGTGAATGAATTATTAAAAATCAAGACAATTGTAGCAAATCAGGTTTCCCACATTCATTTTATTGTTTATGAAATTAAAATAACGTAATAAATAATGAATTATTTAAAGTGTTTTTCGATTATTAAAATCATCCTTTACATATATTCTATTCTAATTCTGTCATGCCTTTTAGAGCAAAACATCAATAGATAGACATAAACAGTTCTTTTATTTCTTGATCTGAGAAGCAATCAAGTGTAAAATGGTTTATTTTATCGTATTGATAAATTTATTATTTTCCAATTATTATTATTATTATTATTATTATTATTATTATTATTATTATTATTATTATTATTATTATTATTATTATTATTATTATTATTATTATTATTATTATTATTATTATTATTATTATTATTATTATTATTATTATTATTATTATATTATTATTATTATTATTATTATTATTATTATTATTATTATTATAAAGTGATGATTTCTTGGAAGCAGCATTTATTATTTAAAACAATAAAATGATAATTTAAGCCTTTTGCTGCAAATAATGTATTTAATGAAAGAATTTTCGACTAGTCCTTGATAGATAGTCCTTGTCATTATTATTATTATTATTATTATTATTATTATTATTATTATTATTATTATTATTATTATTATTATTATTATTATTATTATTATTATTATTATTATATTATTATTATTATTATTATTATTATTATTATTATATATTATTATTATTATTATTATTATTATTATTATTATTATTATTATTATTATTATTATTATTATTATTATTATTATTATTATTATTATTATTATTATTATTATTATTATTATTATTAACTAATAGTAAAAAATCTTTCATTCTTTTCATCAATGACTGACTTGTGTCAATTTTATGAACCTGTGATAAATACAATTAAATTAAGAAAATAAAATTTATTTTGATGATTTGTTTAAAATTTATTTAAAATTGAGATTTTCATTTTGATAATGACCAAAACAATTAAAAATACTGGAAAACCTTTGCACTTCATCCAGAATAAGTAAAAGGTTTTCATTCAATATTCAAAATTATTGTAAAAAATTTTTTTAAAGCTATAAGCCGTGTTTATTTTGGGATAAGTAAATTAAAATTAAAACTAATTATATTATGTTTTAAGCTAAAATTTTTGAATGCAAAATATGTTATTTGAAATAAATTTTAAAATAAATTAAGTATCTTAATAGTTTATTTTTATTCAATTTAATGAATTAATTATTTAAAAAATCATTAAAAATTTCATTTATTTAATGGAAGATAAAATTTGTAGATAAACACATTAGATTTTAATCTTTTTATTTATCTTTAAAATTATTTCTTTTTATTTTCTTGAGTTATCCTTGTTGTTTATAGTCTGAATTCTCTTACTATTATTACTTTAATCACAACTGCCTAAATCTTCAAAAACAACATTCAATCTCTTGTTTGATTCTACGGGCCTTAAATAAAGGAATTTTTTGATTTGATTGTATTAAAAGTTTTCTTAATTTTATATTTTATTTCTTTTCGTTCTGATAAAAGATAAAAAATAATTTCTATGCTACATAAATTTTCTACTTTTCTTTTAATAAGTGTTATTCTATAAAAAGGAAAACAAATCAAAGTGAACAGAAAAACCAAAAAAAAAGTTGTTGATATTTTTATGAATATCTTTTCTGCTGATTTTATTACGGAAAACGGAGAACTATATAATAAAAAAAAATAATTTTATCCAATTTCGAGAGGCTGTCACCATGCCCGTCAAACCCGGGGATTTTGTTTATTAAAGAATTGATTAATTTATATCAATTAATTAATTAATTAGTTTGTGTTTCACAAATAACATTATCTTCTTGATTATCTCTTTCTACTTACTGCACATACTTTTCTACCAGAGAAATATTAAATATTTATATTTATAATTAACTTTTATGGCATCTAATTATTTTTCTGAAATTTTATATAATTTTTCAACCTCTTCAAAATTATTAATATAAAATTAAAAATGTTATTCTTGAAATATTTATGGGATAGTATTTATTAACAAAACTTTTATTTATATTGAAAAGTTATTTGAAAATATTTAGTCATTTGGAAAATTATTTTGATATATAAAATCTTGGCTTTCATCTAGTTTAACTTTGACGATTCGAAAAATTTATAAAAAAATCTCAAACCTAAGCAAACGAAATGATCTATTTTTTGAATTTTTCTTGATTAAAAAAAATAATATTATAAAAGATTTTATTTTAAATTATATTGAAATGAATTAATAGATTTATGTGACAGCTTCGGCGGGATTTAAGATCAGCTCGAATATTCTACTGTCACGCTAGTGTCGGTTTAATATAAAATTAATTGAAGATAATAATAAATTTATATATTTCTTTATAGTTTAACAATATTACTTGTCAATTCTTTATCTGCTAACAATGAACTACAAAATATGTAATTCAAATTTTTATTTGCACATCATTTCTTCTGATGGATTAATTTAAATTTTTTAATAAAAATATTTTTTTTCATATATGCAATGAAAAGTTATTTACCTCTTCATGAATAATTTTACTTGTGAAAAATTGTATTTATTAAAAACTTGACTATGAATGACTCATAGTCAGGTTATTTAATAAATACAATGTCGATTGAAAAGAAATCAGTGGTAAAAATTGAAAAATTTCTTATAATACTTATGTAAAAAGTTAGTTTATTTTTAATGAAAATTATTATCAGCAAAAAAATTAAAATGTGATAAAAAATATATTCTCAACAGAATCTCTTAACAGTAAAAGCAGAAACTTGTCGAAGGGTAGCATTGATAAATTTAATCAAAAAACATTAAATTATTTATCTATATATTAAAAAATTCATCTCTGAAGAGGTTAATTATTTTATTACGAGATCAACCTCATAATTTTTTATTTTAATTTTTTATTTTAAATATTTAAAAGAAATAATGGCCTTTTTTATTCGGAAGTTTAAATTTAATATTATCTAAAGTATTTCTTTATATTTCTGTAATTCGTAAACAATAATATTTGTTAAGTTAATTTATTTATTTTTTAAATAAACTTAAGATATAATGAATGAAATGAAATTTAATAAAAGTTTATAAATTTTAGATTTGTTTAAATATTATGAAAAGATCTTTTTTAAACTAGTATTTGTTTGTAACTTTTCAATTATAAATTTTTCTTTTTTTCAATTTTTTACGATTATTATTAAACTTAGATATGCTGAACCCAAAATAGTTATTTCATTTTACATAATACCTTTTGAAAATTTACAAAATTGCACGGTGTAAAATTTGTTACTCATAAATGGTATGAGTACAAAACCGACTACTTACAACTTGAAACTTTGTTTTTTTCATGGAGAGATAATTCAACAAACAGTAAAAGTTTATCTGATATTTGATAAATAAGGTGACCAATCTTGGATGATAATTTTTAAACATAATTTGGAAGTGATCAACTATACTGTTTTTGAATAAAATAAACTGTTCTTCTATTTCAAATCAATTCATATAAACAATACGACTTTTATTTAAAATTTTTTTGCAACTATTATTACTTCTGTTTTTCTTCAATTTTTTTCAAGAAATGAAAGTTTAAACGGATAAAATGTCGTCTTTAGAACAGCTTATCATAAGAGATCTTTGGTGTCCTGTTTATTCGTTTCACGATATTTCTCTTTTTAATTTTTCTTTAAAAATATAATTCTTCTAATAAAACCTTTTATTCGCCTTAATACTGTTTATGAATACTACTTCCAAGGCAATATTACACATTAGAGTCGTGAATAATATGAAAAAAGACCGACAGTACCGAAAACACACTAACAACGTTTGCAAGTCATTCTTTTAATTAAAAAATTATTATATTTAAAATATCACTTTATTTAAATTAGTAAATTTGTATTGTTTTTTTATTCAACTACTGATTGAAATATTAAAATTATTCAAAATTATCAACTTATTAAATACAAAAAAAACCGAAACTATTTTATTATTCCATCTTTCCGTGATATCAAACATATTAAAATTAAATACAACAAATTAATTATTATATTGTAATATATTCTTCGTTAGATTTTTTCAGTACTTTCTTTAAATAAATTTCCAAATAATTATAATATTTAAATTATTATACTTATAATAAAAACATTTTGATAAGTCTCTATTTTATATTCTTTGAAAATTACATATTTTAGTTAAAAACAATCATTTGAATAATAGTTTGTTATGAACTTATCATAATGATTGTTATATTCGAACTAATAAAACAAATTATAAAAATTTTCAAAATAAATCTACAGAAGTCGAAAGAAAATTAAAAACAGAAATTTGAGTCGATAGTTATTTCATGATACAGCCTTGAACAAAAAATTACATGTATATTATTTTTGCTAGAGAAATTTACAAAAAATTTCTTCAGTAAGTTGCTCAGGAAAATTGTCTGCTCACGAAACCTCTACAAAAGGCGTCGTCTAAATAAACAAATTAAACCTCACATAAAATGCGATTGGTTTTAACATAAAACTGTCAATATATCTGACAATCGACAAATATAACTTTGCATTCACCAGTAACAAATGATATTTTATATTAAATTTTAAATAATATATTGATTTTGCATGTTTCTTTTGAAATAAATTTTCAATAAAAAATCTTCCATTCAAAGAAAATTTCGAATAATCGAGAACATTAATTTCAATAGAATAATTGACAATTAAAACAATAAAATTAATACAAATATTACTATATGTAAATATTGATTGAGAGAGCAATAGTTATCAAAATTAAATTAATTAATTATTTTTGAGTAAAGCATGTTTTTTATAAATTTAATCAAAGTTTTACAACAATTTTCAAATTTTTAGATTTAAAAATTTAGTTTTAAATCCATAATGACCAAAATAGGCATTATTTGACATAATGAAAATGAACTCTTTCTGATTTACAAAACTTTTGCATTTTTATGTAAATAAAGTTATGAACTAGTTATATTAATCAATGTACAATTTTACTTTTCTACATTTTTTATACTTAATATCAATGCATTCTTCAATTATATAAATTATAAAAATTATATAAAAATTACATAAATGTATGTATAAATTCAAAAATCAAATTAATTAAAGTTCATTTATTAATAATTATTATGCATTTGTCAGGACTGACAGACGTTGTTTCAATTAAAATAATCGAGTAAGGGACTCAATTAACTATAAATTGTATTCAAAGTTTTATATGAATATTGTGATAACTAATATCCTGAATTAATTAATGAAAATTCATTTTGTGAAAGCATGAGTTAGTTTATAAAGATCATTCATATTATTTAATATCATTATAAAATAATATTTTACTTGACATCTTTTGAATTGTAATTGTTCAAAGATCTGTATAAAAACGACTTGGAAATAACTGTTGTTTTACTGTGATCAGTGGATATATTTTGCGCAATGCTAATATAACCGACTGTTCCGTTTTCACCTTTTCCAATTACTGATACATGACCGATTTGTTCTTGATGAAGTTCTTTCAAATTCGATAGCAATTTCTTTAATGTCACGGAATTCGTTGGTGACTGGTGAAATGCGTCGTTCGTAGCTACCATTACGGAATTACCAGAAATTCCTGCAAAATACAATAATTGGGTATTCAGCAATGAGAAATAAAGATTTTTAGAAAATATATTAAATATAACATCAAAAAAATGTGATTTAAAGATTTGTATTAAGTATTAAAATTTTTAAATTATAAAATAAAATATTATATCAAAAAAATATAAATTATTTAAGTTGAACTAGAAAAATGATTAATTAATATAATTAAATGAAAAATTAATAGCTGTTTTATAATAATAATAATAATAATAATAATAATAATAATAATAATAATAATAATAATAATAATAATAATAATAATAATAATAATAATAATAATAATAATAATAATAATAATAATAATAATAATAATAATAATAATAATAATAATAGCAGTACTTTGGTTAAAACTTCATTAAAAAAGGTTTACCTTGCAAAGATGGCATTGAACTTGTCATGATAACTTGCTGATCAATTTGAAAATTATTTACGGGTAAGACGTAAGAAGTTGGATAAAGATCAGCATTGGATGGCATCAAGAATCTGGAAGATGTGCTATGTGTTGGACTAAACTGACTGAGATGCGAGATTTGTCGGTATGGAGAATAATGAGAAAACATATCCATCATTTGATTAGGTGGTAGGATTTGTGTTGACGGTGTTGGACTTTGCACTTTAAATGGTGATCCACTCAATGATGACATTACAGACGGATTCATTTTTTGTAATGCAAAACTATTCATGGCAACATTTTGTTGATTATATGGATAGAAGTTTGAACCATTGTCGAATACTTGAGAAAAGTGATATAGAGACGTTGAAGCGTAGTCTGTGTTTGAACTTCCCCCTGTACTCCCATCAGCACTATTTCTTGAATAAATATTTGTAGGATACGGTGAATCATTTTGACCCATTTGAGGTGCATATGAATTCATTCCATTATATTTAACATCTCTCGTTGCAGTTGGTATGAGACCATCGAGACTATTTCCTCCAGCCATATCGTAATCAGTTCCTGATTTACTAGATAGCGTCATGTATTCTTTTCCCATTACAGGATAAGTCAAACCTAATTCTATAAATTGTATAATAATATTAATAATGATAATAATAATTATAATAATAATATAAAGTAATGATTTCTTAGTAGCAGCGTTTATTGTTTTATATAATAATAATAATAATAATAATAATAATAATAATAATAATAATAATAATAAAATAATAATAATAATAATAATAATAATAATAATAATAATAATAATAATAATAATAATAATAATAATAATAATAATAATAATAATAATAATAACGTTACTAATTTTTGTTGTTTTTGACATCTTTATTAATTACTTATTTTATCATTAATAATTATAATATATTAAGTTTTAAATGATCTGAACATTTTATTTAATTATAAATTTTTTTTAGTTAATATAGAATAGTAAAACTAACTTATTTTTATGGGTTTCGCCAATCAATGATAATAATATTAACAATAAATAATAACAATAATTATTTTAAATATATTTTAAAAAAGAAAATATAATAAAACAATATGTTATTTTCGATTTCCTTTATCTCCATTTTTTTTCTAAAAAAAAATTAATTAAATAAAAATTATTTATTTTAGCATAAAAAATGAAGCTAAAAGAAATTAAAAACAATTTACTGGTGATAAATATTATTATTATTATTATTATTATATTATTATTATTATTATTATTATTATTATTATTATTATTATATTATTATTATTATTATTATTATTATTATTATTATTATTATTATTATTATTATTATTATTATTATTATTATTATTATTATTATTATTATTATTATATTATTATTATTATTATTATTATTATTATTATTATTATTATTATTATTATTATTATCGTTTTACACTAATAATACTATTAATTATTAATTTAAAATATAATTATTTTTATAATAATATTTATTTTGTTTTATTTTGAATTTTCATATATAGACAGGATGATGAGATAACGTTAATAGATGCCACAATGGAATTATCTATGTTTTGGAGTCTGTAATGTCAATAATAAAACAATAAATTTTAATGTAGATATATTGATTTAATGCATCGATTAATTCAGTGCTTTTACTGTGTAAATATTAGTAAAATTTTATTCTTTTTTGGTGAAATAGAGGAATTTATTTGAAATGTGTAATTAATACTGTTAAAGTTTCAAAATGCTAAACTCTTTTTTTACTTTATTTTTTAATTCAGTTTGAAAATAACCAGGAGCTGTTATTAATTATAATCATATTCTTTTTAAAAGGATTTTAGGTCGAATGAACAAGGAAATAAGATATGTAAAAATTTCAATAGTATATATCTTTATCACCTTCTTGATAAAAAATTCTGTTATAAATGATTTTGTGTAGTAAATATAATTTGGTTAAATAAATATTGGCATATTATTATAAGAAACATTGTTCAGATATTTCATATTCTGTTATTTAAAATATCCGACGCAATCCCATAATGCATTTAACAATATTTGCATAAAATTCATCAGTACGATTTTATATCAAAATTGGTTTATAGCAAAACTTTGCCCGGGATAGATTCAAACTCATTCCTTATTCATTACAATTAATTTTATTCATTCAGTTATTACAAATTTATTTCAATACTTGTCTATATACAATTTTTTAGTCTTTTATTAATCATTGGTTAAGATGAACAATTTTGAGTCATTCTTCGTTATTGACACTACCACATACAACTGTCCATGCGAAAAACACTTTTCTTTCAAATTCAAGCATGCAACGTTTAGCGAAAACAGTTTAAGGTTGAAATTAACACAGTTGACATAAAAATGGCAATGAAAATGACAAGTACAAATCTCATGTTGCTACTGTTCTTCGTTTATACTAACCTGTTTTATAGTATAGATAAAGTTGGAAAGAAAAATTACAGTAATATTCCCATTGTATATAAACATCGTTCTTATTCTTATAAACAAATATTCAGTTTTATTTATCGTTTATTCATGATTCGGTTTCTTTTTAATATCGACACTCGTATCTTAATATATATATATATATATATATATATATATATATATATATATATATATATATATATATATATATATATATATATATATATATATATAAAGGTAATTTTAGATGACATTTACATAAGAGATTCTATGATATGAAATTCTTAAGGGGTTTAAGTATACGTCAGACTAAGGAAAATATGTGCCATCTATTTTTATGCAAAAAATTTCAACAAATGTGAAGAATGGTTTACTCCTTTCCATTATGGTTGTTTTCATTATGATGATTGCGTTTGAAAGGTAATCATAGTTTTACAATGTTGGTCTCAAAACCCTTGCAAAATTACATTAAATAATTAGAAATAAGAAAAACAAATTAAAAACTTAAATAGTCGGAAATTCTAAAAATCGGAAAGATGCATTTGGAGGCAATTCATAAAACTGATGTTTTAAAACAATAAGTGATTACAAATTATTTTATAAAATCAAACTGATAAAAGGTTTCTTTCAATCGTGTTAAAGATCTTTGAGGTAGAAAGGATGTTATTCAAAGTTTGTAGAAGCCTATTAATAAAAGATAACGTCATTTTGAATAGGAACGCCGAAATTTTGCATTATCAAAATCAACTAACATCTTTTTGCAAAACAGTTTTAAAGTGATATTTGGTAATCAGTGAAATATAAAGAAGCAGAAATTATGTCTTTGGGAAATATAAGCCTGACAAGATCTGAATGCTTTTATTTTCAAAGATATTTCAAATACATGAAATAAATCTCATGTTTTATATTTAAATATCAACATGAGTCAAATGCTTACAATCCGGTCTCAAATGAAACGTACCAAGGGGGATTTGTGTCACTTGTACGGTTGAAGAATGTGTTAATAAGGGAAAAATAAGACTGTTTCATTATCTGACTACGAAATAAATCTCATTAAATCGAATGAATAATAGATTAAAAAGTAATCACATAATAAAATTAATAATAATAATAATAATAATAATAATAATAATAATAATAATAATAATAATAATAATAATAATAATAATAATAATAATAATAATAATAATAATAATAATAATAATTATTATTATTATTATTATTATTATTATTATTATTATTATTATTATTATTATTATTATTATTATCAAAGTTAAAAAAGTATTTAAGGACAATGATATAATTTTTAAGAATTTTTAAAGTGGTCTTCTTTTTATCTTTTGTTTTGTTTGTTTCCATTTCACATTTAATTTAGATGAATTTTTTAACACAAATTTTATCTATAGTCGTAATGAAAATAATTTCAATATGAAAAGGTCTGACATTTGTTTCAAAATTGCAAATAATTATAAATATTATCCGATTTCAGTTATTAGATCAAAGAATAATTTTATTTTTTTTAAAACACATGTTTCAGTGGAAAATGAAAATTAGGTCTCTGTCTGACTTTGATCTTATCCTGCTCCAAAATACCTGGCATTATTGAAATGTAAATCATTTACTAATGATTTAAAAAGAAATTATTAATCAAATCGTGCAATCGGAAATATATATATATATATATATATATATATATATATAAATAAATATTTTTGAATTCATTTATTGAGATTTAACATTGAAATTTGTCATTGAGAATATTTTGTATAGGATTTCATGTGAGACTTTGTAGGATTTCGTATTACAAATCATATTACAAATTTTATAAGGCTTTCTTTTAATCTTAGTAAAACATAAAATAATAATAATAATAATAATAATAAATAATAATAATAATAATAATAATAATAATAATAATAATAATAATAATAATAATAATAATAATAATAATAATATAAATAACTGTTTACAATAAACAATCTGATGAAAGAGAAATAATAACAAAATATAATTAAATTATAATTTTTTTAATATTTAAAACAACTATTTTCTTTTACCCTAGGGTATGAAAGGAGTATTTGTTTACATTAAGATAATTGCCAAATTTAACGTATTTATATTTTGTACGTATTATTTTAATTCAATTTCTGCACGCATATTTTAAATACTAGAAATTATATTTGAAAAATAATTTTATATAATAGAAAAATGATTTGAAAATAATTTTTGTAATTATATAAAATTCCTTCGAAGTTCAATGTGAATAGTTGTTGATTTACTGACAGAATAATTATATGCTGTTAAATCTTAATAAATGCAAAAATAGTTTATATGAAAAATTTTCTAAAAGTATTTACTCAGTTTTTTATCAATGTATAAATAGTAATTTGTTGTTTATCAGGAACGGTGCTGTTGTAAACCTTTAAAATTACCATAATCTTCTGTTATGGACTAAAATAAATCCGCTTTCCATTATTTGTCACATGTGACGTGATAGTATTATATTTGTAATTACTATAATATTTCATTTATCTATTTATTCTGTTCAAACCCTGGACATGGGGCACGCTTGGTTTTTGGGGCACCCCCATGGTTTGGGGAAAATATTAAAATAGTCGATTTTTCTATTCTTTGTCATGATTTTAAAGAACCTTAATTTGTGGTATTTATTTAAAAAAATTAAAAATCTTTTTTGTTTAAAATACTGTATTTTTTGAATATTTTTATAACCATGAAGAAACTCACTTATGAAGAAAGAAAAAGAAGGATAAATGTCAAAAAGGAAGCTTTGTATTAAGTATCAAACTAGAAAAAGAACTATTTCAAGAATTCGAAAAAATATTGTTCCACTTTTAGAAAATAACAGAAAAATTAATATTCCTGATGAATAATGTAATGTAACGGTTGGTTAAATAGATTTAAATATAAAGACATAAATTGTTGTTCAAAAACATCTGTGGTGAAACCAAATCTGCAGACAAATCGGGTTTAGATGAACTTTACTTTGTATATTATGAATACGTTTTATAATTTGGGCAACATATTTAATTGTGATAAAACGGCATTATTTATAAAAATTCTTCCATCTAATTCTTTTGTTGAGAAAAGTGACAGTTGTAATGGAGCGAAAAAAAGAAAAAATTACATTATTACTGTATTGAGAAGTGAAAATAACTTTTGAAACCAACACAAAACGGATAGTTAACTTTATTGTGAAAAATAATATAGAGACATATAAATTAAACGATTATAATTTGAAGAACTTTGGTCCATTTGTAGGTTTTCAAAAAGAGACCAATCGTTTAAAAGTCAAAGAATTTAATTTAATTTTTTCAGTCATTTTTTCTCTACAAAACAAGATTAGTAAACCACAGAACTAAAGCAGTGAAATAAAAGTATAATGTTCAAGCCGTAAACTAAGTACCAAAATAAAGGAAGGGGAACGGTGATATTTGAAAAAGTTTCTTAAAAAACGAAATTACCGCCCAATATATTATTACAATAAATTCATTATATATAAATTAAGTTATTTAGTATTTTCAAAATTGTAATTGAATGTTAATTTATTTCACCATGATCATTGTCAAATAGAATAAACCATGTGACAAAACTGATGAAAATCGGTCTAGGATAAAAATTTTCATGCCTATCTAATATGAAATATATAATTGTAGAAATCCCATTTTATTGGAATCACATAGAAATCAACGGGATTAATTAACTGACGAAATCGCATTCATTTCTAAACAAACAAACTATTAGTTGTAAAATAATTTCCCATTTATCGAAAAGTTGCAAACTTTCTGTCGGAACAGATGAATGCGATAAAATATCAATAATAATAGATAAAAGATAATGTTGAAATCTTAAAACAAAAATAATTAATCATTTCATTTGTTTTGTTTAAATGCGTTCAAAATTAAAAAAGCACCAAAAGTTTTATAAAAATTTCAAATAATAATTTTAAATGCACTTTATGTTCTAATTTCATTTTCAATTATTTATAAATGTCGGAACACTTTTGGTTCTTTTTAAGTGATAATGGTTAATATTTTTCTTTTGTACTCACGCCTTCATTCTTGTCGAGATAAAACGTCTGTTTCGTTCAGTTTTAAAAATTATTTCATCATTTTAATACAAGAAAAGTTAATTATTTTAATATCTTTGTTTTGAAAAAAATTGCCTATTGTTAGTATAATACAAAGTTTTGCATTGAATTTTGCAACTGAAAATATTCTACAATTGTGATGTGATAAATTTTAAAACCCTACAAAATAAATTAATTTCATATTTTATCTTCTGCAATAGAATCATTTTAAATATTAGAGACATATTCTAAATTCTCCAGTTTTATTCTTGTGCAATACTGAAAACATTTTTTACATTTTTTCCAATCACAATCGATATTATTAATTCCAAATACTAAGAATTCAATAATAAATCACAAAAAAAAATTGCTTCGACTTTTTTCAAATCAAAATATCAAAAATTCGAAATTCCAACAATTCCACACTTGAAACAAAATTCAATTCAAAAAATAAAGAATTCGATTTCCAAAACACAAAGGCATGCGCATACAGGAGCGAATAAGAATAATAATAAAAAAAAATCGCGCACACATATGCGAATAAGAAACACAATGAAAACGCGCAAACAGACGCGAACAAAAACACAAAAACACACGCGACAATCATCCGATCGGCTGAAACACTAATCTTTTTAACAATAATTTTTAAGGGAGAAGTTCCACAATTATTAAACGAGATACATGAATTATTTCCCATATGCCCACGACAAACCTTTTAAGTTTCAATTAATTTCGCAGCTTTGAACTTTTACAAAAGAATTTTTGAAAATTATTCAATACTTGTTTTAAAGATTTTCCCCTCACATTTTAGCGACATCATTTTAAAGAAAGAAATTAAAAATTCAAACTATGATCTATATTATTTTTTCAATCATTTTCTCATGGAAATATTTTTCAAGCTGTATATAAAATGTTTTTAATTAATACAATTTTAAACCAATGTTTACACGTTGAAAAATAAAGTCTGAAATGAAAATTGTTTTAGTACATATACTGTCAGCCATTAATCAGAAACTCTCATTAATATTTTATCAAATGATGGTTAAAAGTGAAAAAAAAATTAATATTTTAAGTTGAACGCCATTTTATACAGTAATTTGCTTTTCCGTTCAACTTATGGCGTTGAGTTTATTCACTAAATTATCTTGAAATATAATTTAAATAATAATAATAATAATAATAATAATAATAATAATAATAATAATAATAATAATAATAATAATAATAATAATAATAATAATAATAATAATAATAATAATAATAATAATAATAATAATAATAATAATAATAATAATAATAATAATAAAAATAATAATAACATTATTATAACATCCTGATATAACAACCTTTCACCAGTTCTAACTTCGTTTTTGCCAATTTTTTAACTCTGTAATTTGTAATTTTTATTCAGTCTTTTCATGTTTCTTATAATATGTTATTCAATACATATTTTCTATATTTTTATAGACATATTTTAATGAATTATATTATTATGTTATTTGATATTCACATTTTATTTATTTTTTGTTAATTTCTATATTTCTATATTATTTTTAATAATTTATTTTTCGTTATTTTTAATTTAAACAAAATATTACAAATTTTTAAAAATACTTAACACAAATTTTCGTCTTTGTCTTTGTCAAGTATTATTTAATTTATTAACCCATCGTTTTTTATACAATATCTATTAAGCAAATAATATCATAAAAAACCAATCAAAAGTCAATGGGAGTCATAACATCACTTCTTCTCAAACCGATTGCCATTGGAATTCTAACACTTCTCCCAGTGCGTAGGTAAAGTCTCAAATGTACCGTGGTAAAATGATGGTTGAAACCTTTCAAAAATGTTCTCAACGGCTTTTTGTAAACTGTCTTCATCCATTAAATGTTGTCTTCATAGCCCCTTTTTCCATTTATTAAACAGACAAGACAATAATTAGAAAGGACCAAATCACGACTATATAGTGGGTGAGGAATGACCTTAAATCCAGCTACTCTACTCTTCTCTTAATCAACCCGACTAATGTGCACCGATGTATTGTTGTGCTGAAATCAGTGAAGATGTTCCAAATATTTTTGAGCCAATCTACCGGTCATAGTCTACTCCATTGATGGTTTTCCTTTCTTCAACAAAGTCTCCGCCCTTCGAATGACACTTTGCCTCTCAATTTAGACACTCGAAGAATCAACAGTAATAAGATTTTTTACTTGTAATAAATGGAAAGGTTATGAGAACATGATTTCCGTTAATTTGCACACTTTTCTAAAGTAAGGAACCTTGGGACGAAGCGTTCATTAACCTTTTGGAAATTAAGGTCCTGCACCAATTATCCTATCAAACCTTTACTCGACGATCCTCAAGCACTATTTTCTTCAATTTCTTTTATTGTTCTTCTTTGTCTTTTATGACGTTTTCTCTAAAATTCTGCAATCCACAATTTAGTGGTAGACTTTGGAGGGAATTTATTTTTATAGGTTCGTGTCAAATTTTCAATAATTTCTTGGCTGTCTTGACCAAGAAAAAGACAAAACCAAATCGCTCTTCAATTTTCAACTTCATACACAACTTCCATTTTCATTGACATAATTGTGTGTAACACCTTAAATAGAAAAGGTAAAATTCAATAGAATATTATTCGTCAAATATTCAAAAAATTATCTATAAATTAATGACAAGAAAGTTTAAAAATTCATTTCTAAAGTAGTGCAACAGTAAAATTAAACAAATTATTGGTAATGAATCACTTAGAATATATGCTAATATTTACTTTCAGTAAATAATTTAAAAATTCCCAATTAAAATATTTACAAATAAAACATATAACATTGGTATTATGTTAACATAAAACAAAATAATAATAATAATAATAATAATAATAATAATAATAATAATAATAATAATAATAATAATAATAATAATAATAATAATAATAATAATAATAATAATAATAATAATAATAATAATAATAATAATAATAATAATTATTATTATTATTATTATTATTATTATTATTATAACGACTATTTTTACTATGTATAGTATTTACAATACGATGTTTATGAATGTAAACTGTAATATATTATTAGTTAATTAATTACATTAACCAACTTAGGTTAGATTTTTTATAATTATACCATCACAATTGCACTGGGTTCTTTATGTTTAAGGGGCCCTAAATTTGAAAATTATCTACGGTCTACAATGTCACAGGAAAGATTTTCTGGATTAGCAATATTGTTGATTGAAAATTGAACAATCTGAATAATTGATTACAATGATATGATTGATGAATTTGTTACATAAAGAAATAAAATATTTGCTTTATAAGTTCTTAGCATTATTTTCAATAAAATTCAATAAATTTTAAATTTTTTAAAATATTTTTTTCTTTCTGCACTGAGCTCTCAAAAGTTCAACACGGTGTGGATTATATTAGATTATTTTTATATAAAATAAGCTTTTACCCTTAATTGGAATATGAAATAAATAATCTATCCAACCCTTATAAAATGTTTAAAAGAATTGCTTTTAAGAATAGATTATATAAATTGTATAATTTGCGTCTTTGTTTAATAATTTATTTTATTTTTATTTTGACAATTATTATTTGAAATTATTAAATAAAGCTATTTATAAAATAAAGTTTGAAAACTTTAAAATGTCTTTAATATAATAAAATAAACTCAAGTCATTTGTTCACTTACCAACATTGCCTGGATATTTATAATAAAAGCTTCCTGTTCCAGAACTGCTTTGAGTTCCTCCTGTTAATGGAACGACAACGCTGTCACCAATAAAAGGTCCTCCATTGATTCTGGTTTGATAAATTGGGTTTCTTAATTTTCCTTTGGTTCGTTTTTTGTGTCGGCGTAAAGTGAAAACACCAAAAACAATAAGAGCAATTAAAAACACAAATCCAAGAAAACAGCTAGAAATTGTTGCAATTAAACCGAGACTAGAACTTGCCGTAAATGAAGATGATCTATTCGTATCTATATGATTATTTTTGTTATTTTGGGAAATTATAACAGATGCTGTCGAATCCATTGGAATATCTGTACAAATGGCAATTATTAATAAAACAATTAATTATCTGAATAAAATACAAGTTTTACGATATTTTATATGTTTAGAAAATTAAAATTAAAAATAATTTATTATAAAAAATAATAATTATAATAATTATAGAAAAGATAAATAAAAACGTTTACAATAAATAAAGGTCTATCGTAATTATTGTAATTAGCAAGTTCTAAACAAAAGAATATAGAAATAATATAATATATTACATTAGATTATTCATTTATGAAACAAATTACATGTAGAAAAATAATGAAAATAAAATACATGTTATTAAATATTATATTTAATTTGCAAGAGTCAAAAAATTGTAAATTTTAAATGAAAAACTATAAAATATAAACAATTAAAATATTTATTAGGGTTTGTTGGTTTTTAAAAACCGGTTTTTTTGCTAATTTTTTAAAATTCGAAAACCGGGTTTAAACGGGAAAACCGGTTTTAGTTACCATCTTAATTTGTGAAAATAAGTACATTATTTAATTGATGAAGTTTACATTTATACAAATTTATACAAATTTATATTTGGTACGTCCTATGCTATTCACACGCCATATACTTAGCAGTTACTGATGTGTTATATAAAAATAAAGAAATTGCTGAACTCGATGTATATGCTACAACTACAAGTCAGGAATAGGAAGATGGCATGGAGCCATTAGAATTACGTTAAATAAGAAAAAGGAAAGGAATTAAGTCTGATTCTTGACTGACATACGAAATGGAATAGTTTAGAAGCCATATTTGAAAGATTTAAAACATTAAAAGAATGTGTTTTTTAGCTTTGAATGATATTGAAGCTTCTCATATGTGGAACGAAGCTCAAATTTCCTACAATCATTGAGGTTGTTAAAATATTAGGACCAATACGTCTAGCAGCTGAGGCCTTAGGGAGGCGAGATTCCAATTTATTAATAATTGAAGGCATATTTGAATTTTTATTAAATGAACTAAAAATTTTAAAGACTGATATTAGTTCCAAATTTTTAAATGCTTTACTAATTCGAATTAATGAAAGAAGACAAGTTGGATTGATATCCATTTTACGATATTTGCAAAATCCACAAAACCTTTCACCAAATAAAACTTCGGTTCGTGTTGGTAGTGTACTCCCACAAAGCTTCGAAATTGGATATTAATAAGTTATCTGAAAAAAATTGTTCAGAATATATCCAAATTTTTCAGTGGAAAGAGAAACAGATTCTGATTCTGAAGATGAATATATTGGAGAAGGAGGCGGAGAAACTTATAATCGGGGCAAAGACAAGCCTCTAAAAGACGCCATGGAAAAATCAGTTCACACGTTTCTTGAGGAACCTGAAGAAATAATATCAAATACGAAGACACTAAAGGCTGAATTTTTAAAATATATGAGGCAACCAATAAAAGAACAAGGAATTTAGATTTATTATTTGATGCTCTGAAAACCATTAAACCAAGTTCAGAAGCCAGTGAAAGAGTATTTACTATTTCAGGGAATATTGTTTCCAAAATAAGAACGAGATTAAGTAATCGTTCAGTGGACAGTTTATGTTTTTTGAAATCATATTTTCTGAAGAAAAATACTAAATGAAATAAAAATTTATAATTTCTTTTTGCATGGAATACAGATTTTGATTAGACCGATTTTAGTTTTTTATTTGGCATAATTATTTATTTTGTCTTTTCCAGTTACTTAAATATTAATAAATTGCAAAATAAGATTTTTTTTTAGTTTTTAAATAAATATATAATTTTTTGAAGAAAAATTCGAAACCCGATTTTGTCAAAAGTCGGTTTTTGTATAAACTCTAATAGTTATTACATCTGACACTTTATAAGTAGTCATTTAATAAAGTCTTTAAAAATCTTTACACTTGCTTGAATTTTCTTGAATTAACTTTTGCTTTTACTTATTTTTATTTTAAGAATTATGTTAGTATTTGAATGTAAAAATAATACATTGTTAAAGTTACAAAATAGTTAAAGTTACAGACTTATTACGAATTATAAATAAAATATTATTAATTATAAATAAATAAATAATTTAAATCCATAAATTATGGATTCGAATAAAGAAGAAAATAAAAAAAAGAAAAACCAGAAAACCATTAACTAAAGAAATCCCGGGTTTCATCAAGAATATGCACGATGGCGGTGATCCTCCAATGAAAATCGCTATACATTTAAACATTTAAACATTTAAAGAATACTTAAAGATTCTGAAAATGGAACAATTAACTTGGATCATTTTTGTAAAAAAGTCCGGACTCAAACTCAGAGATATAACTGAAAAGGTTTTGACAGTAGGAGAACGTTTTCAGAATGATTTAACTTATACTCAAAATGGGGTTGTCAAAGCATTAAGAAATGAAAACATATCAATTTGTCAGGCATCTGTTAGTAACTATGCAAAAAAAGTTTGATTTGACAAGAAAAAGATTGAAAATTGTCAGTGAGAAGGTGATATCTCTAGAAATTACTGCAAAGAGAAAATCTTTTGCCCTTAAATATTGTAATTTTAATGATTCTAGTTTGCTGTATCTAGATGAAACTGGATTTAACCTACATACCTCTAGGTATTATGGTTATTCTCCGAAAAACACAGGCATGTGTCATTGTTCCAGCAAACAGAGAAAGGAATATAAATCTATTGGCAATAATATCAAATGAAAAAATAATTCATTTTAAGATTTTAGAAGGGTCGTTTAAATCTGATTCATTTGTTGAGTTTTTACAAGAATGTTTAAATTTAAATATTTTTTCTGGAAACAAAACTGTTATAATGTACAATGTGAAGTTCTACAGATCATGTGGAGTTGTTGATTGGCTTAGAAACAATTCAGTACAACAAGCTTTTTTACCACCATACACCCCCAATTGAATCCAATAAAGGAGATATTTTCGGCTCTTAAAAATATGTACCGTGACATTCGACTTTTAGCTCAAAAAAAGATGTTTTTGAATATGTGGAACAAGTTATTGATTCAATAAAACATGAGGAAATATTTAGATGTTGCATTAGTGGAAATAGCATCCATGATATGTATTAATAAAATAAAATACATTTTCTAATTTGATAATTTTCGAGAAAATAAATTTACACGTAATTATTAAAATTATTTATTAACTAGGAATTACCCGTGAAAAATCACGGGGCAAAACAAAGAAACAGAAATAACTCTCAGATAAAGATAAAAGACAATTTCATTTATTTCAAATTATTATTAAAAATACTTGTACAAATAGACAACAATTTCAATTTTATAATTTAAATAATCGCAAAAAAAATATTATTAAAAATATGCGTACCGATAGTGTACTCAAAAATGTATTTGAAAGTTATTGTAACAATTCTTTAATTGATATCACAATGTTACACATCACCGACATTCATTCATACATACGCTAGCTAATTATTAATATTGGTAATATTTTATTTATTATACTTAATATTGTATTTATAATACGTAAAATGTCCATAAAAGAGTGAACTATATTATGGATGTAAGATATGTGACATAAAATATAAATATATTTTTAATATCTAGCACTCTTCCTGAATAAGTTAGTTGAAATTATTCGGTTTTTTGCTACTTAAATACATATAATTGTCAATTAAATATGCAAACATCCATCTGTTGTCATAAGGAAATTCACTTTTTGAATTGGGAATTTTCTCAATTGTTTCAATAATTTATTCGGTTATGAAAAATTTAAACATGTGTAAAAACGATGTAATTGATGCATGTTGACTTTAACATGATTTTTGCAAATAATATTTTTATTCTAATGTCTATTCCGTTCTTTAAACTGAAAAAAATATTGCAAGTTATCCCAATTTAGCAATGATACAAGCTTTTTGATATAGTGACTACTTTTCTATTATAATGTTGAATTTATTTAAAATAAAATGAAATTATTTTAATAATTTTACTTCATTTTATCATTGATCAGTAAATTTTATTTTTTAGGAATTATGGAAGATTATGACATCATTGAAAGTTGCACATTTGTTCATGTAAAAATAGAGATTGTTGACTGTCATATAAGTGCTTTAATAGACCAAAATGTGGTGTTTATAACTTTTCTTGATTACACTTTTGAGGGCAAGGTACATTGTTTTGAAAATCGGTCCATTCGTTTTTATTTATTTTAACTAAATGTGAAGTGATCATTTATGATCATTTATCAATAATGGAGATCAAAATGGAGGGAAAGGGGAAAGAAAATACTTGATAGTAGCCTCATGAAGTCCAACTGATAGCCTTTTCCATGGCTGTATTGAAGAAATAAGTAAATTAGATAAACCTAACAAATTTAGTAAATTAAATTTGGTAATTAAAATTTAACTATCAAAATTACAAAACAATTAATTAATTAAATTAGAATTAATCTTATTTATGAAATTTAACATATTTAAACAAATTATATAAATTATGACGACAACACGCTATAATATTCAAAATGTTCATTAATCTTCATGAAACCTTTACAGAATCTACAATACATAATGATACTCGTCGTCTAAAAGGATGGTCACAAGGATCAGAAAAATATATAATATTTTTGGATTTGTATAGTTCTTCTGAAAATAATGAATTATTGAGATGCCTTGTATCTGAAATTAATTCCATTTACTTTTTCTTTGTACATTTATTACCAATTTTGAAGTTATAAATCATAGTATGTGCCCCCCTCTCCATTCTCATTTCAACTACTAACCAATAATGATAGTTGCCAAATTGTTATGAAAATCTTATTCATAGTTCTCGACTTATAACCATTTATAATTATTTACTTATCCACTAATAATAAATATTTGTTTATCTTAATTTTTTGACGTTCATTTTTGGTAAATTAATATTATAAATATGTCGATTGGAATCTGAATTAATTATATTTGTTTGTTGATAATAAATTGAAATTTTGATAGCTCTAAAATTATTGATAATCTCCATGATTAATGGGTTTTATTGATATTGATTTTATTGGCACTATTGATGGCATGCATTTTTCCGTAATAGATTATTATATGCCAAATTATTCATGTTAATATTTATTCATTGTGCAGGTTTTATGAATATAATGACAAGCTGACATTTTTCCAAGTCAATAGCATGTTTGTTTATAAATAATGGTTTTCAAAAATGGTTATGTAAATATACATACGTTACCGGCTCTTTAACTAAACTAATTCCAATAAAACAATTCTATTAGGGCAATTTCAATAAAAACAATTTAAATAGATAGCAATTAAACTTTTAAATTGAAACATTTTTTAAATATTTTACTTTTTAAAAACTAAAATTTTAACTTTGAAATTGTAAAGATTTTTAAGGTTTTATTCATTCAGAGTATACTCATAAATGGATTCATTTTTTACAAAAATGATTGTAGTGACATAAAAATAATGGAAACATTAAAAATATATACATCAACGTATACAAAAAAATTTTGGAGATTTGAATGGCGATCGTTGCAATCCGAATTAAGAACTACGTTTCGTATTTGTTCTATTTCCACGACTGAGATTGGCAAAAAAATACAAGCTACCATGACTAATTGTAAAATCTGTGCATAAGGAAGATTTTCACAAATTAAACAATGTATTGGTCCATTTTTAAATGCTGAAAAAGGTGAACTTCAAACACCTATAACACAGAAAAAGGTGAATAATAAATATAATTATGTTGATTTTGTGAGGTGAAGCGGTACGATGTTACACAAATTGTTACGATTTGAGAGTTTTGAATAAATTTTTGATTTTATTTTGATCATTTGAAAAAGACGGTGGCCAGTATACGGTAATATTTAAACAACGTCATTTTTGTTATTTCATCAATAATGAATTTGTAATTTTAATTTAAATAATAAAAAAAAGACCTAATAAAATTAAATAAAATTAAATGTGCATGTTTCAGGCACTACAATGGTGAAAGTTCAAATACAAAAACATATTGGAGATGTTCTAATTGTTTTCAGTTGAATTGTCTTAGTTGTCGTAAGTATAAAATGGAATTTTTTTTACATTTCTATTTCATGGAAAAAATACTAGATATTAGAAATTGTTAAATTTCAATAGAAATTATTTATATTTATAATGTTAACCGGAAAAAAGAACAAATAAAAAATAAATACAGTGAAAATAAATTTTTAAAATTATAATTGGAAAAAAAAAGTTATAAAATTAAGAAATATAAAATATCATAATTTTGAAAAAATATTTATTGTAATAGTTTCAAAACCTTTCAAGAATTTTGTGGATATAGTGAAAATATATGAGTACTTATTTATGAGAATAAATATTTTTATTAATAAAGAACAATAAGACTTGAGAAAGGTCAAGCTTAAAAGACCAACTTTTATTGGTGATTTTGGAAAAAGCTTCAAACCATCTGAAATCACATTTTGACGATTTTGTGAACACAAAACGATATTAAAATAATTATTTTTAAATTTATATAATTATATGACTTTGCATGTAAACTCATCATGAAAGGTTTCTGTATTGTGCAGTCCTCAACTTGTGTCGATTTGATTATTAGACCAAGTACCCAAAATAAGTTTGACATGTTTGGTTAAGAATTTATAATTTATATATATATATATATATATATATATATATATATATATATATATAGATTTTATTAATTTATTATTTATTAATTTATTTATTAAATGTTTTTAAACAGCAAATTCAATGAAAGGGAATTTTCTAAGCCAATTTGACATATTATTTGTGAGTCATTAAATGACATTTGTTTTTATTAATGTTTAGTCATTTTGTTTTTATGAACTCTGCCATATCCAACGAATCAACCAATAATTCAAATTCATAATCATAAGTGTAAATCGATTTGTCTGTGCAGTGCACAATAGCAAATAATTATTAGTAATTATAGACGGATCATTTGAAACATAATTGATATTTTCGGAGTATTTAATTCTTTCTGCCTATGTCTTATTTGAGTAACTTGAGTAATAATTTTAGGTCTATTAACAATTACATAAAAAAATTAATAAGGTAATAAAAACTTCAGATTAAATTACTTAATTTGGATTATTTTTTCTTTTATATTTCATAAAGAAATTGAAGACCAATTAATTTAGATACAATTTCCATAAAGATGTACAGAAAGACAGTTCCCAAATTTTGTCCGCCAACTGCAAAAAAAAAAGTACCTTTGCGATTATTTTACATTTAATGCATAAGGAAACAGTAAAGAGAAAAGAAGAAAAGAATTGTGTTCTTCACTAAGTTTCGAGATTTATTATACTAAAAAAATATTTAGTTCTATGTTATTATATTATAGTTATTTTACTTACAAAACTAATATGTAATTTGAAAAATGAAATTATAAAATAAATTAAAACAATTAAATAATAATGATAATTAATTATTTTTATTTTTAGTCCGTGTAAGAATTAAACAAATATTTGTTAAAATAAATATATTAATGATATAAAAAAGTGATAATTACCATTAATTAAAGTTAGCAGGGAGAGTATGACAAAAACGAAATAGTCTCATGGAAATCCAAAATGTTTGCATCTAGACAATGGTTTATATGCTTGTTGTTGGGTGCTAGGAATCTTTTGATTTAAATATTAATAATGTAAAGAAGTAATGGAAAAACTCTTCCGAACGCCGAAAGCAATTATGGGACGTTCATTAGCACAGAACACTCATGAAATAGGGAGTTTCCATAAATTGATATGAGTCCGATCTCACTGTACGTACTACGACAAAATACTAACTACATACTAAACCTTATCAACTTATGGTTATTCACTAAAATAATATGGGAAATATTATTTGGAATCAAACATAACAGTAAAGAATTAAGTAAAAAAGTACGGTATCGTATATTGATAAATCAAAATTACCTACTGGAAAGACACAATTTAAAGAATTGACAGAAGGCGATATTGTAATGATAATCATCAATGAGAAACGTCAACACAAAAATAAACACCGAGGTAATAATAATAATAATAATAATAATAATAATAATAATAATAATAATAATAATAATAATAATAATAATAATAATAATAATAATAATAGTAATCAGATAATGAACCAATTTGATAAATGCAAAGAGAATTCAAAGAAACTACAATTAAAACATGGATTGTAAAACTTTCAATAGGTTTTTGAGCGAAAAATGTCTAATTTCGATTGCTTTCTATTTTCGTCAGGATTTTGACGATGTGCATTATAATGTTGGCATTTTAGAGATCTTCAACTCTATTGACTTCTTCAAATTTGTGGTAAATTTTTAGTCTTTTTTTTATCTGTACTAATACTACTAGCAAACTCCTCACGAATCTTAAAATACTTAATAACATATATCCGTTTTAAAATTTGCTAACCATCCAGTGGTAGCTTTTAATTCTAACTCCTCAAATGATAAACCTGGAGTTATTTTCTACCATTTTTCAAAGTTTTCTCTAGCATTAAATTTTCCTTCGCTTATCCAAACCAAAAGTAATCTTTCCATTTCCTCACAAATAGCACCTTCTTGAACCTTCTTAATTATAACATTTTTGACAAATATGTTATCAGATATTTTCTCCCAACTTTTAACCTTGGTTATTATATTTTATTTTGTTTCTCTTGTTTGTTCAGTTTTCGTCATTCCATTTTTTTAGGTTCCGTAATTATATCAGATTTTCAGATTTTATAAGTATTTTAAAACCAGGTACAAAAATTCGATTCCAAGGAGTATTATCGTCGTTAGAGTTCGTTATCCCGAACATAGAATCCTTTTAATCCATATTTTTGTGATCCACAGAGACATTTTTGTGTTGGATGACAGGGGCAGAATCATCAAATATTTCAAGCTCGATGAGAATTACCAAATAGACCCTAACAAATATAGGGTCAACATTTATGCTGAACAAAATAAATAACCCAATTTCTCAGCTTCTCATTCAGTTCAAAAAGAAACCAAAACCCCAATTCAATCTACTGAGAAAGAAATTCAATACAAACTCAAGTTAATCAAATCCAGTAAACATTTCATTAATCCTGTATATTAATCTGACTATTTGTTTGACTATTTATCATTCTATTGTGTACATTATATTTTATTGTAAAAAAATAGCTTTATTTAATTCTTGTTTAAAGGAGGAAATATAATCGGATAATTAAATAAATATTAATATTATTATTATAATAATTTCATAAATTAATTAATAAATTCTTAACAATTATTCAATTGTTATACAATAGTTATTCAATATAGTTAGACAAATAATTAAATATTTTATTTCATATTATATTGTTATTCAAAACCCTTTACTGGACAAATAATTTAAATATTTTTTACAGTCAAATATTTTTTACTCGGCTCCTTTGCCAAAAATCTTGCGATAAAATCTTGAAGTAGACCTCAGAGAGAAAATAATACATAACAGAAGAAAGCTAAACTATTTGTTGCAGTAATTATTACAATAACATTACAATGAACAATCTCATAACAAGCACCATTGTGTTTATAATAGGATTGAAAGAAGCTGTAAATTTTTGAAATTATTTTGGTAAATTTTCTTATTTAATATATCTTATTTATAAGTCTTTATTTAGTTATTTTATATAGAAACCAGTTAGGTTAAGACTCTCAAATATCGAGACCTCAACATTTGTAAAGAATATTTATGTTATAAACTTGTTTCTTACATATAATGCGTCGCGTTTTCTTACAAAATCATGAGAATTAATAAATTTTAGGTTGTGTATTTAATTAAAAATGGACATTAATATTAAAAATATATAAATTAAAAAAATTAGAAGACTTATATTTATGTTAAAAATATCTATTCATTTCTGGTACGATTCAAACAATTTTTTAATTCTTTTTTTTAAGTGAGCTCTTGATAGATATTCTGAATATTTCCAATAAAATATAAATAAAATCTTTTAAAATTAATTAACTTATTAACGATTTATTTTTGGTGTCTTGCTGATAATAAGAAAGAAAACCCCTTCCCATATCCTTCTCTAATTCTATCAATTTGTAACAAATTTTTAATTGAAAATTTATTAGATGGAATTTATTCTGAAAATTTAAATATTTTTTAATTAATCAAACAAATAAATAAATTTCACTTCATATTTTATTTAAATAATGAAATAAATTAATTCAAACAAAAATGAATAAACATTCTAATATTCTCGTCAAATAATTCACAAAACTTACGTTTCACACTTGTTGCGTTGTGACTAATTGGTGAATTAGTTTTAATTGAATCGGATTCTTTTGGAATGATTGCATTAGACTTTTCTACAATATTTCGTATCAAATAAAGAAAACGAGAAAGAAAAAATAAAATTTTATTGAATAATCTTTTGATTTTTTGGTAATTTATTTTAAATTATCTATATTATAATATATCAAATTCTCAATGCTATTTTTGCCATATTTAACATTTTACAAATTACAATACAATAGATCAGTCCTTTTCAGTCTTTTCTCGCTCGCGGCACACTAAAAAATTTTAAAAAATTTAACACCTGCCCAAAAATCAAAAAACTTTTCAAATTTTTTGATTTTCCAATGATATATAAAAAAGCTACTTTTTAGTCTATACTAATTAAATATGATTACGAGAGATTTTTATAAGGTAATAAAGACAATTCTTTGTAATTTTAATCCACAGAAGTGACTTTTCATAGTAAAAAGCTTGAAAAGTTTTTGTAAATGTTTTTTATTACTAACTTTTTTTGGGAAAAAAAGTCTCGCAGCACACCGTTTGAGAAACACTGCAATAGATAATAAATAGTATTTTTATAGATAACATTCAATATTATTTCACTTCTTGGATGGTTGCGATTAAGATTTAGAATATAAAGAATCTTTATCTTAAGTCTGCTACATCAAAAAGAGATCTTGAGTTTAGTATATAGCAAAGTGTGGATCTTGGAGACATAAATATGTTTCCACCTCATTCCTGTTTTTGTGTTACCCTATATTTCGAGAAAATTCCTAAAACAAAGATTGGAAAGACTAAAATCAATTTGTAGATCTTTCACTTGTTAGAATATTTTGTCAACGAATAAAATCATAGAAGTTTGACGAGTTTCTTGCGTGTGGTGAAGATGGAGAACTGGCAATCGTCGTGATTGGTAGTGAATATTATGTAAAGTCATTGTGAATTAAAATCGGTAAATATAGAGCAACAATAGGATTTATAAATCCAGCTTGTTTACTGCCTGCCTTGAGTAGAAAATTGGAATTTACAATTGGGTTAATGTTAACTGAATTGTCACAAAGTGCTGACATTCTATCAAAAACAGTTGGCTCCACTTTTATGGTTGATATTAAGCGCCAATTTTCTTACCAACCGAGATAAAGATGTAATTTCCTCAAATTCATTATTTGAAATTGTTTCGTTGAAAGAATTACTGGCTTTTCTAATGGCTATGAAATTCTTCTTAAGCTCACTAATCAGGTTATAAAATTTCTTTAATTCTGAATTTTTAATATTGTACTGAATTCTTTTTCTTTTCTTTAATAGATTATACTGGAAGATTAAAATACTAAATTCAAATGAGACCTTAATTCATTAAACTTTACTTTTTAAAATCACCTTTCGACTTTAGTTTTTATATTTTATTTTTTTTTAACAAATTCAAATTCAACATAACAAAAAACAGTCAATTTTCTTATTTTAAAATTAAAACAAAATTCTCAATACCCAAAGCAAGATTAAAATTTGAACCAAATATTGTACATTATTTATAAGTAAAATCTTAAATTAAATTAGTTTTGTCAATCGCAAATGGCAAATCGAAATATGTAAAAAATGTTTAAATTATATTTTGATAATCGTCTGGAGTAAAGGCGCGTTAGGTTGAGCCGGTTTGAATTCTGTGTTTTCGTTTCTCCTTTTATGACTTGCTATTTTATATTTTCTATTTCTGAATAGCAGCTAAGCTGACATTATCGTCTAAAATCTAAGTAGTTGAGATCTATAAGATCCTCAATACTAATTCAACATTAATTAATTATTAATTTATTTAATCATTAAATTAATTTAATTTATTTAATTATTAAATTAATTTAATTTATAAGATGCGTGTCTCAATTATTATTATTTTTATTATTTGCCTAAAAATATTAATATTAAACTTTTCACATCTGCAAATATTCTTTTATTAATAAAACTAAACAGCATCATTTTTGTTAATTATATCGAATGCTTAGAGTTTTTCTTTGCATTTATTTTCTTGTTCACAATATCAAAGAAATATGATATGATAATTTGTTCATATTTTCCATTGTAATCTGAAGCATTACCTAATTATATTGAGTTGCTTTTCTGTTTTCATATTTTTCTCTGTATTTGAAAAATATTTTTATGGTAAGGAAAAAAAAAATTTAAAAATAGTAGAAACATTTTAAGAAATCTCGGTTTTCGGTTTTCCGGCGAAAAATTGTGTTTTCGGATTTTGAAAATATTACTAATTATATATCGAAAATTACATTGGCAGTATTATGACTTATAAAAACGCTTAATGAACGGAGGTCATTTTATTTGGATGCAAAACTTCTATAGCAATATCCTGATATGGCTTTTCATGTTTTATTTAATAATATTTTCATTACTCGATTTTTTTAATTAAATATTTAATTTTAATGGAGATGATAATTAATAATAAGAATAATTTTGTAAATAGAAAAGACAGTCGAAATTTAAATAAAGATAAATGCAATTATATATAAATACAGATTATATTACATTTTATTAAAATAAAAATTAATTATATAAATTTCAGTTAATTTGGTTTTATTGGTGTTTGTATCAAAAAGAAGTGGAAAATGACATTTGAGAGTTATTTCAAGCCTTGCTCCAATATGGTATCATAGAAATTTTATACACTAATATTTAATAATAAAACATAATACCTCAAAGATCATGCTTTGTGATTAAAATTTTAAATTAAAAATGTAAGACGATTTGAAGACAAATTTAAAAGCAACATAGAAACAAAAATAAGTAATCAGTTTATTTTATTTTATTATTTATATTTTAAAATTCTTATTTTTTTAGCTAAAACTTTTAATGTCTAATAGCTTGTGAAACCAATCTTTCGATGAGCTATTTTTATTATAAATAAATTTTACTACTATTACGACTATTATTTATTTATTACACCATTTCTAAATTGAAACTGCTATATGCCAAAAAATAAGAACAGTGCTCGATGTATATTCCACACTTGTCTTATGGCGTCGAAAACATGTGAATAATTAAATTCAACCTTTGATTAAATGCACTTAACGGTTTCATCCAACTTATTTAGAAATAACTTACTCACCTAAATTATACTACAAGAATGTGACTCACATTTTATCTGCTTATACAAAATTCAATTTAAAATGATGTAATGGAACAGATTATGTTAGCAGTGGTAACTAAATTTGGTATTTATTTTTTGCAATTAGAATAACTAACGGATGAACTGCAATTAAAATTTACCATATAAAAAATAAACACTTACTAGTTCCACTCATAAATAATGATAAACAAAAATAATTAACTATGTACTTTAAACAGAAAAAAACAATATTACATCAGGTAGGTACAGGAAAAAGCAGTTGTGAGGTGTTCTAAATATAAATTAAATTATTATTGTATGTTGCCTGTTATCATACAGGCTGTATGTTTAAATTCTTACTTATACATTAATTATTTTTATAAAAACTCCTCAAACAAATTATGACTTGATTTGTTTAAATATTATTGTTATTAAATAATATAAACGTATTCGAAATCTTGATTTTAAATGGATTCAATTAATAGCAGAAGTTCTGTGACTAACACTATTTAAAATAATTATTTATATGTATAATTATTAACTTTATCTGAAACATTGAAAGTAATTTCAATACTATTTTAGATACATTGAAAATTGATCAAAATATTGTTTTTAAACTGTAATTGGAAAGCAATCTTTGTTTCCTCAATCTACATAGTATTTTTTGTTAAAATTCTTACTTAGCGGGTCACAGATTGTGCATAAATGTTGTGTTCTAAAATGTTGGGGACTGTCAAAATTATAGTTAAAACAATTCATATAGTGAAGATACAAAAATATATTTACCTCAAATGTAAATTTCATGACTGTCTGTTAAATATGAAGTTTTTTTAATATTTTGCATTTCAGTTAAAAATAATTTACTTTGATATTTATTAATTTTTTTTAAAAAATATTTAATTATATTATAGTTTAAAAGAAAAATATATTTGATTAAATACTCGGTAATCTTGCTTACCTGAAATTATGACAATTTCTGACAGAATAATCCAATCCACTTCAAAAAATAGGTCAATTTTTAGAAAACGCGCCAAAACATTTTGCAATGTAATGTTGATCCATCTAGGATAATAAACCCTTGTGTCAATCACAGTTTTAAATTGATATGCTGGGGAAATCCGATCATAATAAACCCCACCTCTGCTGAAATGAATAATTGCACTAGAAAATACTCCAATGTCTTCGGGAATCATATTCATTGCATAAAATCGAATTTGTTTAACTGATCTCGCTGAAATTTAAAGGTAATAATTAAAAAACGATAACAAAAGATCAATAATAAATTATTTATCAATTAATTTCAGATGAAAAATAATCCAGACTGTTTTAATCGAATGAAAAAAAATCAAAATCTGTATTTTTTATTTACATTTTAATAAAAACACTTTATAAATCAATATTATAATTATTGTTATTATTAGTTATAAATTAAAGTAAAGAAAATAAAATTATATCTCAATAAAAAAATTCAGAAATTTCCCAATTTTGCATTATATGGTCGAATAATAAAATGGCGAGACATTTTCATTTTCATTGTCCTCGTTTAATCTGAAAAAAAGTATTTAATCCTTCTGCAACAAATCAAATAGTATATTCAATGCGAAAAAGGATTATTAATTTTCCTAATGCATTTATAAGTTTAAGTCAGAGTGCTCTTTTAGTTGATTAAAACGCCGACGTTTAGGCCAAAGATATTTCATTGAAAAAAATATATATATTAAATTCATTTGTGTGTTAAATTTAATTATTAGGTGTAATAAAAGTGGCTAATATTTTTGGATCTATTTCAATTTATTTTAATTAAAATTATTTCACATGATATAATTTTCATTTAAAAATTAAATTGAATTTTTAATTTTTATTATTTTTTAATGTCAAAAAAATATTACCGCCTAATTCACTTAATTTTTACAAGACAAAAAATATAATCGAAAAAATTCAAAATTACATTTTAATAAAAAATTAATAATAAAATGTGCAAAACATGACACAGACATAGTCAAATACCATTAGTCGCCATAGGAAACGGTGATAAGTGATTGTATAAATAAAAAAAGACTTCCAATAATTTTTCATTTTATTGTCAAAATGAATGGAAATTAATCTCTTTGAGAATTAATTTTTTAAAGAAATATTTTCCTTAGAATAAACAATATTTTTAAGGAAATTTAATTTTAAAATATATTTGTTTTAGTTATTGAGTTTTTACGAAATAAATATAAAAAGGTCGTAAAAGCAGTTATTTTTAATAATTATATTTACTGTATGTTGCGTATATCCATATAAGTAATGTATATAACAGTGTATGTTTTATCTGTAATCCCTAAGTTCTCAAATTATATTATATTATATATATATATATATATATATATATATATATATATATATATATATATATATATATATATATATATATATATATATATATATATATATATATATATATATATATATATATATATATATATATATATATATATATGTCGTAGGCAAATGGTAATTTTAGGAAAATAACATTTTCAAGGTCATATTATTATTTTAAAAAAATATTATTATTTTCTAAGTTTTATTATTATTATTAGTATTATTATTTTTATTATTATTATTATTATTATTATTATTATTATTATTATTATTAGTATTAATATATATACTCCTAGTCTATCCGACAAAATATTCTGACCCCCTATGGGTATTAGTCGTAAGGGTACTGGTCGCACTCAAAAACTCGCAAGGGTATTATTATGAAATAATAGCTGAAAGCTATTTTACCAGGCAAATGGCATTTGCCTAGCCAAATGTTATTTTCCTAAAATTACCATTTGCCTACGCGATATATATATATATATATATATATATATATATATATATATATATATATATATATATATATAATATGAAATATAATTATATTAGGTTGAAAATCTTGAAATCAGCAAAATTTGACTATTTGTTTGATAAGTAGAACAATTATAGGATTCAGAATTTTAAACAATATATTAAAATAGAATGCTATATTCTAAAAATTATCGTCAATTGTTAGAAATGCAATTCAGAAAATTTTAAAAATATTTTAACATTTATAAGCACATTTTGAATTTGAAGTGCTTAAAAGTGATAAATAAATCTGATATTTATGTATTTTGTCGTGGGACCCGTTATGAAAAGTGTGGAATAATGTGGACAAGTTGGAACACAACTGACACAAAAAAGTAAAGCTTTCATTCATATAGATCTTTTAAAAATTGATTCAAGTATAACATTTAAATATAAATTTTTAATTATATTAATAAATAGAAACATTAATAAATTTATAATTGAACAAACAAACTTTGATCGAATTTAATAACTATTTCGACTTTATTCGAATCAAGGAATTTTCGGTTCCATCCGACAAAATGGTATCCTCGAATTTTGTTGTTATGATCTTCTGATATCACTCCATTGTAAATAACATTGTCCATGAGTTGACCTAGTCCTGCTTCCAGTTGACCTTTGGGATTAGTAGAGATCATCCCATCATAAGTTAAATCCCGTAAATCATATTTGTCATTTCCGTTTCGCGCCGTATAGTAATGTCCTTGACTTACCGAATACTCGACAACTCCATCTACAAAAAACCCGAAAAACATATAGTCAATGATAAAAAGAAAACTACCGTCAAAATCACATCCGTAAATTATGATTCTCATGCAGGCTCTGATCTGTTTCTCTTTACTCATTGGATAAATTCGTATTCTCCGAGCAATAATCATAGATTCAAAATTGTTCATGGCTACATTTCGTGCGTCAGTGTTTCCATTAAGTAGCTAGGAATAATTTCTCAAATAATTTATTTCTTTAATTAACAAGTAAATTAAGATAATTAAATTAATTGAATTTTAATTAACAATGATCAAAGTCTTTTCAGCAATTATTATTTAATTAATCTCATTAGATATTTAAAGAAACATAAAAATATCTAATTGAAAATTCTTTTTGATGAGCGTTAGAAAAAAAAATGAAATTCTATCAGAAATTCTTCAGCAGATCTCACATGCAAAAGTGAAACCATTTAATTTTCAATTGAGTTCTGAAATAGATCTCATTAAATGAAATGAATAACGGATATTTTGAATAATTATTATATTCATTTTTTTAAATGTATTCAAGGTAAGAATAAAGAAAATAATATTAACAATAATAACAATAATAATAATAATAATAATAATAATAATAATAATAATAATAATAATAATAATAATAATAATAATAATAATAATAATAATAATAATAATAATAATAATAATAATAATAATAATAATAATAATAATAATAATAAAACAATAAGGAGAAGGACCATCTTATGGTCGAACTTTTTTCATTAGATACATTATTTGCAGCAAAATTTTTCCACATTTTAAATCTGAACAAGAAGATGATCCAACCTTTCAAACGTTTCAAGATTCAATGAAAATCATTTTTTTGGTGAAACAATATTTGAATAATGTCCCCAATTTACTTTTGAGTATGTATATAAATGCACTAATATCTTTTTACTTGAAATATTTGATAAAATCTTCAATAAATAAAAGCTTGAAAATATTTAAAGGTATTTAATTACTTAATTACTGTATTTTCATTAATGCAGTAATAAATTTTATTGAAATTAATTTAAGTATACCTAATTATACCACACGATATAATAATGAAATATATTTTATGTGAAACAAATTAATAAATTAAATGAATTTTAATTTGGTAGAATTCCTAAGGCAGTAAATAATATACTAATGTAACAAATAAAAAGATTATTCAACATATAATGAGTTTTCTAAGCTACTGGAGACAATTTATGCAAATTTATTTTATAATAAATTGTATATGCTATAAACAGAAAAATGTGGGCAGTGCTTGAAGCTTGTACAAATACTCATTAGTAACATGCAATCAGAAGTGCTTAAATGATTTATATGTGTTAATTACATCGCAAAATTTAATTTATTTACAGATGAATTACATAAAATTTGGATTACGGCTGTTATTATAATGTATTTGTATATATCTGGTTAAAATTGAAAGAAATTTCCAAATTAAACTATAAAAGGTTCAATTTAAAGAAAAAACCGAAAAATACAAACAACGAGAATTCTTTGTTTAAAATTTTAAAGCTCAAATTTAAGAATGAATATTATTTTAAAATAGTACTCAAATAATAATGGAGAATATTTTAATCTTGTTTTCGGTTAATGAGAGACGTAATTAGTTTTGTGTTTGAAAATTAACATTGATATTTTGTAGGTAGTTACAACTATCTAGACGACAAATGTCGTACAATTTAGAAAATTTGTAATTTCTACGCAAATCTTTTTATATAATTTTGCAACATTTAGAAATTTAGAGTCAAAAGAAATTTCTATTCAGTAAAAGAAAAAAAAATTAATATTCATAGTCATAGAAAAGTAAAGTAAAAAAAGATATTTTTGAGGATTTGTAAATTTAGAGTTTAAAATAAAAAAATGTATTCGGTGTAGAAACGGATTTACAAATTTACCGCCTTTTGTCTATGGCCCAAATATTTTCTAGGTTATTATTTAAAACAAACTTATTTTAAAAACTTTTATGTTTCTACTTGATAAATATATATTACCATAAAAAATTAAATATTCAAAATAAAAAACAATTTTTGACACATGTTTTAATTATAAGTAAAAAATGTCGAATTTGTTTTATTGCAATAGAATTTTTTTAAATAAATTTTGTGAACCATTTATTTTTCGTCATAAAAATGTTTTCGCGGAGTGTAAGAAAGTTTCCAGTTTCAAGGTTGCCAGAAAAAGAAATTATTAAAAGTTCGAAATAAATGTGTGTTAAGAAAAATTAATTGAAAACAACTATTTATGATTAAATTGTCTAATTTAAATATTCTAGGCATAATTTTGATGGAAGAAATTCATAAAAAATTCATAAAGTAGAACAAGAGAGCATTTTTTGGAAATGTAGTTGAAACCTAAGAACTGCTATTTTCTATAGAATGGCTGACTATTTATAAAGTTTTATTTTGACATTATTTTCAGTATCATCTAAGAAACTCGATCCTCTCCGTGATTGAACCCAGTGATAATTTTCACATTATATCAACTAGTAGTTCGGAAACGAAAATTATTTGGTTTTCCTTTATTTCTAAACTCAGATTGTGTTTACACTGATTTAGTAAAACAAAAATGATATAAATTGTTTATACATCAAGTTTCTAAGATAATAAATGTTTTTGATTGGATTGATAAGAGTTACTCACAAAAATAATAACAAACAAAACGTTTTATATGATTCCATTTAACACTAATTTTAATAACATATGGGACGCTCAAATGTTAATAAATCACAGGCGAAAATAATAATTTTTAAAGCAAATTCACCTAAAAGAATATTTGTATCTTGATTTATCGAAAACTACATCTACTAATAAGGAAATGTTTTGTAAAGGATAGAGATGTTTTAAGTATGAAAGTATAGTAAACAATGAAGTTACAAAATAAATTAACAATTCATTGAAAATAAACAATGATGAAAATGTTTTCCATACAAAATTAAGACTACATGTTTATTTTTCAACAATTACTTCTTTAAAGAAAAATGATTTATAACAACAGGAATTATTTACATTACATTTGAATGTGTATATAAAGAAAAAAAATTATTAAAATACACTAAAGACATTTTGTGTTTATTGACAAAAAATAATATTTTTAAAATTTATATATTTATGCAACACGATGATAAATTATATTTAAATAAATTAATATAATTAAGATTTATGAATCGAAAGCAAAAAATTTCAATTTGATTTTCAGATCCGTAAAAAACAGATAAGAACAAAATAAAGTAATTAATAGAAAACGTATTTATTTTACAATAATAGAATAATATAAATATTTATTTATTAAATAAGTGTAATGGTAAATTTCGAAACTGTGTAAATTCGGATAGGTTTGGATAATTTTAACTTGATATTTTCAATTATCTCAATAGGCATTTGTACATTTCGTGTGGGATTTTTATTTTAAATCCAATCTTAAGATGGTGGGGAAAGGCGATGGTTACATAAAGTTTCAAAATAAGAATTAAAATACGGGAACATGACTTTTAGAAATGACATAATGTATTAAATATGGACTGTCCTCTGTAAATCAAAACATCTGGCAGGTTTCATATAATGGATAATTTATAATAAACATAATTTTTACAAAATATTTTTAGATATAATAGATCAATAGATTCATAAGGATAATTACAGACTTTATGTGATACATTTATCAATCATGGTTACTGAACAATAAAAGTTAATTCAGTGTTTTAATTGAATTAACCCTTAATTGCATTGTTTGGCAAATTCGCAACATACCATAATTTCAAAGGAACGTTATTTTATTTTATTCAAAATAAATAAAAAAATCATGCAATTAAGGGTTAAAAGAAATGTTAATGCAAGTCTATAATTGACATCACTACCGATTTATCCACATAATATTTTGCATTTAAATTGACAATAGATTTCATTCATTTGTTATTATTTGTTAATTGTTATTGCTAAAATTATTTTCTCAAATAATTACATTTTAATTAGTTAATTAAAAAATTAGTTAATTAATTAATTAATCTATTTTAATTGAACGTCAACTTGATTTGACAGAATGAATCAGCACAGTAGCGATGATTATTCACTAGACTTGTCGCACTATGTTATGACTAGAAACGACAAAACTAACGGGAAAATATTATGGGAAAAAAACTTTAACTCTGTGATTCAGCACAATTAAACCAAAATCTATTTTTCTTATCAGTCTTTTCATGAGTTTTTTCATTATTCAATGTGCGAATGTCACGGTTTTTTTCTTGAAATCAAACAGTGGGCATGTGTAATGTCTATGGAATATTTACATTTTGACACTTATTTTAGAGATATTAAAATTTTTATTATGTAAAAGATTTTATTTTGAAAATAATTTTAAATTTGTTTTTAAGTTTCTGAATAATAGCTGAAATCTTGTCTTTTTGTTCTTGTTCTTCTTTTTCTTCTTCTTCTTCTTTTTCTTCTTTTTCTTCTTCTTCTTCTTTTTCTTCTTCTTCTTCTACTTCTTCTTCTTCTTCTTCTTCTTCTTCTTCTTCTTCTTCTTCTTATTATTATTATTATTATTATTATTATTATTATTATTATTATTATTATTATTATTATTATTATTATTATTATTATTATTATTATTATTATTATTAATGATTATTATTATTATTATTATTAGGTCAGTGTTACTACATTTACAAGCTTTGATGTATTTTAATAATAATAAAGGTAATAATAATGAAAATAATAATAATAGAAATAATAAAAATTATATTAATAATAATAATAATAATAATAATAATAATAATAATAATAATAATAATAATAATAATAATAATAATAATAATAATAATAATAATAATAATAATAATAATAATAATAATAATAATAATAATAATAATAATAATAAAAGTAATAATAATAATAATAAATAAATAGCTAAGTAATTTCCGCAGTGTTTATTAAATGCAATTTTCAACCTAAAATATTTTTTTGGTCATTTCAATACACAATTTAACTAATTTCTATTTATTTTTCTCTTCCTCTTTAACTTAAAAATTTTAATTGAATCATTTTTTACAGTTTTTTATTTTCTTTTGATATGTTTTAAAAAATTTAACAATTTATGCAATATTAAAATATTTTCTGAGTTTAAAAAATATTATTCAATTATAAAGAAAGATTAGTTAAATTTTGTATCGCAGTAAACAGAACTTGTTTTAGGCTGAAATATCTCAGTTAATAAACACTGAGGAAATGGCTTTCTAACTAATTCGTTTATTTAAGTCAAGTCAATTTACTAATCTCAATAAAAATTATCACACTTGCTGTTTTCTTTGATTTTTATACCTAATCCATTTACCGGATACTCGTTGATAGTCGAGATAAAAATGCGGAGCATATTCAGCAAACTAAAAAATGACAATAATAAATATTAATAACATTCATTTTATAAATTACATTTCCATCTCCGCGACCAGCAGTGGCCAGGTTTTTTATCATTTTTAAGTCTCCCAGGTCGATTTCAATCCATTCTTCAGGAGAAGATTTAATCATCTGTTTAGGACACCAGGCATGTCCCAGAAGATTTGGATCATCCATTTGTTTCATTCTAATGGAATTAAACAATTGTTTAACACTGTTTTACAATAAAAAATTTACCATTTCTAATTTTTTACATAATTATGATTAAAATATTTAAATTAAAAATCATATTTTATCTTGAAGAAATTTATTAACAACCATTTAAATTTTTATGATTGTGATATATTTTAATTTTAAAACATTTTAAAATTGTATTTTAATTTTTAAATCCAATCTATATCCAATCCAATCTTCATCATAAAAAAATTTACTTTAAAAATTAAATTTTTTAAACGTATAAAATTGTTATTCTATACTTTAAAAATATTGTTAAAATATATAGTAAAAACATTCAATAAAAACTGTTTTAAAATGTCTATAATTTGTTCTTCGTAATATTTTTTAAAATCTTTACAATTTAAATTTGATGGTTAATCGTCATAGATGATGGGTCAGCAATTTCAGGATACAATGGGGGATACATAAAACTGTATGTCTATAAAGATATTTAGAAAAATCCACATCGCATTTCACCTCATGAAAAGTTAAGAGAAATGTAACACAGTTTTTCTTTAATATCTCGAACAATTGCTATTTCGTCAGTAGTTGTAAAACTGTATTTTCGGCCGAATAAATTCTACAAATAACATGAGGTAGTGCATATCCTTCATAAATTTCCATAAGGTGTGGTACACCATCTCCAGAATCTAAAGCAATCCCGGTAGTTATTCCTGGAGCATAAAGCGACAGTGCATCTTAGATAGCATCATATATATCAAGAACATTGAATGTTTCAAATATTTTTTAATTCATTTGGGATTCAGTGGTATTCCGAAAATAAAATAAATCCACTCGTCAAGATGTTTATTTTTCAACCACAGATTGAATTTACTAAAATACAAAACGATCTCGAAATGATCTCAACAACACCTGAATTTCAAAATCCAGAAAATTCAAAAAATCTAATTCAACTTAACAAAATCACACCTCACAAATAAACAAATAAAAACTCCAACTCCTCGTGTTTGTATGCGCACCCAACAGACAAATACAAATAAATATTTCGCACACAGATGCGACCACCGAAATTGAAATAAAAATAAAAAACATAGCTAAATCGTAACATATTTTTGAATAATAATAAAGTAAATTTTATCAAAGTTAGTAATTGTCTCAAACGTTCTTATTTAAAATTTTATTAGTATTTCAATATTATGTAAACAATATATTATTATTTTTGTGTTCGTTTTCTACGATATGAACAAATTTTCTTTTGCGGTCTATTTTTGCGTCTATTAGAAAACTTAAAGTACGAGGCTTCATAGATTTCATTTAAAACTAAAATAATTACTTTAATAAATTCCTTTAAAGTAATTTCTTCCAAGAAACAAATACTAAAACAATCCCTTTAAGCAAAACTTTTTAAAAAAATTATACATATTGTTCCTGTAGATTATATCTTAAACGGGGATTTTAATGCATCTAAAGGATATTTTCGAATATTTTTTTTGAAATGCATATGCTTATAAGTTTTGTTGAAATTCATTAAATTCTTAGATTTGCGTTCACTACATTGAACTTGTCCATTGAGATTCGAATCAAGCAAACCTTGTAGCCGGCCGCTTCTCACTTTCATTCTCAGTGATTTCTAATTGATATTATTTCCATTCAATTATTCACTGCTTGAATCACTAAAAGAACTTTTTATATAACACTTCTCTGTATTCAGTAAAGTATCTGCTATATGCATTGGTATCAAAATTGGTTCACCTTTTTTGAATTCGAAAATCCTTTAAAAATTCCAAGAAATTCCAGAATCACAGAAAATTCCAATTTATGCTTTTAAATGATAAAGGAAAAACTCAGATTTATAAATTATAAAAATAATTTATTTCCCCTACTAAACTTAAACACAAATCAAAATTTTGAAATCAATTAATCAAAATTCAGTTAAATCGATAACAAAGATAGTTCAAAACAAAGAATAATAATCCAAAGTTTAATTTGGATTAGTGGAAAAAGTCAGCAATTCAACGAATTAAACACACACACTTTTGCTTATGACACACTCAACAAACCATGAAGCTTACACAACAAAGAGCACACACGCTCAAACACACAAAAAGCCATCATAACCAATCACAAGTTAATCTCAAAAGTTTATTTCATTTTTAAGTAATAAATTTATGGCTATAAAAAAATTTAGTTAAAATATTATAATTAGTTATATTTCCTTTCTCCAAAAATAAATTCTAATTCAAAATTTTCAATTACATTTAATTGTTTGTTTCAAGCAAAATTATAATTTGGTACTCTTATTATTTTTTCACAATTCAAACAAAACATTACTCGACAATTGCTTAATGCAGTAGACTGTAACAAATATTTTTGAATAATTTATGATTTTTAAAAATCTACATTTCAATGGAAATCGGCACAATTTGATACTGTTTTTTTTCATTTTGTAAGTGACCAGATTTTTATTTAAACATGGAATTTTTTTAATTGGAAAATTTTAAATGGATTTTAAATTGTAATAATAACAATTCTAAAATAGTACTTATGAATCAGTAAATATATAAAGAAAACATTAATATATTTACTGATTCATGGTCAAGCTTTTTAAAAAATACAATGCCAATTGAAAGGAAATCAGTGATGAAATTTGAAAAATTCTAAAATACTTTTTTCGAGTAACATTTTCATGGAATTTGTGTAAAGATCGCAAAACTATATTTAAACACTTTCATTTCCTCGCATGTAACAAGTTCTTTATTCTGGGAGTCAAAATAGAATTTTTATTTAAATTTGTAATAATTTGTTTAAATAATTCTAAAAAAATACATTAACTCGGGTTTCAAATGACTTCCTCGGACCTACAAAGAAAACAAACAATGAATGTGTTAATGAATAATTAAAACTGTTCGACGTTTCGAATTTGATATGTATTTTGTCATTGAACAAAATAAATAAAATAAAACTCAAAATATATTTACAAAAAAATATTCTTACAAAATGGGTTTATGGCGTATTTTTTATCACGTACGTTATTTATAGCCCACCTGGGTGCAGATTTTTGTGGTAGATACGTTCGGCAAAATAGTCAACGAAAAGTTAATTGTGATACGTGGTAAGGTTAAAAAGACCTTAGACTCGCATAGAGATAATACAGTTATTGGAACCAGGTTCTTTATTAACAAGACAGGTCTGTAGGATTTATTTCTCAATATAACGTTACATTAACAATGGTGAATTTTCTCATACAGCCCACCATTGATTTAGAAGCCAATTCGAAGAACTCCTGTCCTTTTCCTTAACAAATTTCTACATATTTTCTTTCAAATTATGATTTGATTCAAATATTTTACTCTCATATCTTTTTTCAAGTGACTGAACAAACAAAAATCACTATGTACTAAATTTGGTTTGTAAAATTGATTTTTGACAAAAGCGCAACAACATATGCGCGTAGCTTAATGTTGAAAAAAGAGTAATTATCGTTTAAAGCAAGATTATATGTGACAAGAGCGTAGACGTGAACAAACACCTATATTACTTGGCTCAACAGATTAAACCACATTGCTAGATGCTCAATTACGTTATTAGGTTATAATTAAGCATGTTAAAATACTACTGGCTCTCGCCTTAATTCCAGTAGGTGATGTGCCTGTTGATTTAGATGATATGGTAGATAACTTTACTCTAAAACTTACTCACATTACAGATTATTGGGAAGACAATGACGAAGCAATTCGTTGGAGGCTTAACGTCAGGCATTTCAGCTGACGGTGAACTGTCAACATCCGTCCGTCTACAATATGATCGATCATTTCCAGAAGAAGCAGTATCACGTGGAGTTGTTGATCCAACGTTATCAATCCTGTTTCAGAAATTCAGAAGCATTCCAGTCAAAAAACGTTCAACATAATCGATGCTTACAAACCTTTCTCCAAACTTTCGGAACCGTACTATTATTGGATTATTTATGCAGCAGAGTACATAACGCCTCAATATGGACATAAACCTTTTCGTTTAATTAATTTATTTTTTAGTATTTTTCTAAATAAGGTTTATTTTTGCGCGCTATTGTCGTTCCATTTTTTTTTACATTTAGATATTCTGCCTGTGTTCGACAATATATGTAGATTAAATGATTGTTATAAGCAAATAGAGAGTATTGCTTCGTGGTTTGTGTTGTATGGGTCTGATATCAATAATGAAATTAGTATAGTACTCTGAATCGATGGCGCCGTTAGAAAAACAGACCTTCAAGACTACTTTAACATCCCAAATACGCAATATCACGCATTTAAAATGCGATCTACCTCAAAGAAACACCTCGTATGAGTTTCATCTTCTGTCACAATATTTCCTTTAAATTTTGGTTCAAGGTAATCCAATTAGTAAGAATTGTTTTCACAAGCATCTTTTCGTCCATCTATCATCTCTGACGTTAAATACCATGAAACGAGCTTCTATTTCTCAGTTGATTCAATATAAGGTGTCTTGTTCTTTTTCAAACACTTAGTTTTAAAGACAACTCCATTTGTGTGATTGTCCATATTCTTAGACACAATTTTCTTCAATTTTATGTTTTCTACAGATTTCTCACTTCTTTAACTGCCAAAAAGTATTATTCGGTTAGACCTAAACTCCCGAATTCAGCTACTCTTGAAGTTACTCCTGAAGCAACCTCTGATCCATATGTTTCTTCAATCTGTTGAATAATTCCTTTCTTTTGTACTTTTATAACTAAACCCGGAATTATGCTTCTTAATTCCACTGTATAAAACATATTTTTAAAAATAGCCGAATGACTGAAATATGCAGTAAAATAAATTACAGATTTATAGCATTTATACGTGTCTTATTTAAAATATTACAAGAATTTGTTTTAACTTTATTATTTATACTCAGGACTAGAACCTTTTAGCCTTGCTATGCATATTAAATAAAAACATGTAAATTTTGATGTTTCGGTAACTATTATTATAAAATAAATCAACATTTAGAGTCATTTGTTTCTATGAAATTGTAGACTTATATCGTCCATAATTGTCACTTATCTGGAATGTTGGAAAATAGGCAATCTTCTATATTCTTCAAAATAAGAATTTATGGAGTTAATCAAACTCAAAGAGAAATTATTTTTTAAAAAAATTGATCGCAAACCGTTTGATTAAATTTTGACTTCAAAGAACACGATAAATTCTAATCACTTCAAATCAAAATTAAAAGGCTAATCAATAAAAATTCCAATAATAAGATTGTCTTTCAGAGAAACTTAAAAATTCATAAAGCCAATCGAATCGTAGCACACAGATTCAAAATACCAAGGAATTACACACAACACAATTTGTACATAAAAATCCATTGGACGCACATACCACAATATAACAACAAACAATACTATCAAAGGTATTGGAAGTATTTATAATTATACATCCTGTTAAATATTTTGTATACTAAAATTGAATATTTTTATTCAATTTACTTAAATCAAAATGTTTTATTTTAAAAATACTTTTTGAAGTAATAATATATTCAAATTTTCTGAAAATTGTATTTACCGATACAAAATGATTTTAAATGAAATTAAACTTTTAAAATATAATTTATCAGTTTGACATTCAATTGTGTGATTCAAAATATTTAATAACCGGTTCGCACCCTCAAAACAATTGAGAACTTGATCGCACTCACCCAAAATTCAGTGACATTGTTTCAATTAAAATCTGTTATGAAATTATTTTAATTCTCAATTCATTACCTAATGTTACAAATTTACGATTTAATTTTAAAATTTAGATAAATTGTTAAAGGTTACGTTACAAATTTAAATAAATTACAATTATTACAAATTTAATATAAATTAATGTGGTTTTTTTAGAAAATTGATTTCAAAAGGTGGTACTTTCACTACTTTTGAGGAGATCTTGAACTTAAAGCGAATCACTGAAAAGGTAATTGGGTCACTCCCAATCTCAAAATTGGTTATAAAATTATTTTTAGTCGATTATCGATAAATATAGTTAATTAAAATACAATGAACTCAATTTTTAAATATCATAACTCATTATTAAAATTCTTATTTCGATATATTGTCAAATAAGTTTTTCATATATTTGACCAAATCGTTGAAATAAGTAGATCTGATCAAAGGTTTAACTGACAGACTTACTATAGAGGTACGTTATTGCCACTTTTTGAAAATCTTATTTAACTTTACAAAATTTACTTTCCTGAAATAGAGCTTTTAAATATCATTATAGCAATATAATACTCTCAATTAAAAATTGTTATTAAATTATTTTAATCTTTTAATTTCTCATTAGAAATGTAATAATGCATTTTTCGATTTGTTTTCTAAATTTCGATGTAAGCAAACATTTTTGAAATCAGGATTTTCGTAAACAACATTAAATAAAATTTATTTTGTATATTTGTACTCATAAAATTACAATTCTAAAAAGTTTATTTTAAAGAAGTTTTTTTAAAAATTTTCCATTTTTCTAATTTAAAATAGTTTTACTCATTCATTTAAATAATTTAATCGCAATTAAAACAACAATAATTCATTGTGATAGAGAAACTTACTAAAGAGCAAAAATAAAAAATGAACTATGTTTTACATTTAAAAATGAAGAAAGGATTTTTATTTTTGAAAAACAAATTTTTTAGTTAAAACTAGTTAAAAGGATTTTTGTCGTACTTGTTCAACCTTATTTCAATGGAAGTCAGAAAACAGAAATGTAATTACAAATTATAGAATAAATAAGAATCTATGGAAGAGTGAAGGTAAAGTTTTAGAACGTCTCCCATCATTTATCATTGCTATAACAAATTTCAGTTCTTTATTAAAAACTCTAAACCAAATTGTGTCTTGATGGATTTAAAGTGTAAAATAAAATTTCAATTTTGTTATAGTGAAATAACAAACACCCAAATATTAATTTTATTCAATTTTAAATATAAATTCAATATAAAATAATTTCCTTAATAAGTTAAAATATAAATTCAACCATTTTGAGGAATAGGTTTTTAAATATATAATTAAACTAAATAAATTTTTCTTTTGATTTTTTTCTTCGTGTACCATAGTTTTATAACCTATCATTTAGAGCAGCGCTGACATCATTTATGTATTTTTGTCAATTTAAATTTAATTTCCAGGAAAAAAAATATAATTTCTAAAATCAACCGTTCACTAGTCACACCATAAAAATTGCTAATATTGAATATTATGATTTATAGTTTAATTAAAATGTTTTGAGCCTCCAAAATGTCTGTTGTAATTTTGTTTGAATTGTTCCTTTATCAAAAATGTTTGCTCATAACTGATTTTTAGAGAATTATGACTTATAGTAGGAATTACTCTGGGAAATTTAAGCATTGTAGAAATGTTTGTAGAATTATTTATTATATTTGTAATTTTCTCCAATTAAACTACAAATAAAAATAGAAATGAACAAATACATCAATTAAGATAGAATTCAAAACTCACGTATGTCCATGGAAATATAATTAATTATATTTGCTGAAATTCAAAATCTTTCTAATACATGAACGCTTCCTACCATGACATAGTAAATAAAATATATTTAATTATTTTCAGCAAATTTTGTAATATATATATTTAAAATTATTAAAAATTAGCATTAAATGAAAAGCATCAAAAGATTTATTAAAATTCAAATTAATTTTTAAAATTAAATTTAAAAAAAAATAATTTAAACAAATGATTTTAAAAGAAATAATTTGGCCAAATTGAAAAAAATGTTTACAGTTTGATAGTAAAAAGTCGACGTGCTGTAATTTTTGGAGGCCCTGTGCAGACACTAAAAAGAAATTTTAATTTTTTGCATTAATTTTTATTGATTTTAATTAAAAAAAATTATACAAAGAAATTATAAAGCAATTTTTCTAGCTCTTTTACCGGCAAATTCATCAATTATATCATTGTAATCAATTGTTCTGGTTGTTGGTAACCCAGAAAGTATTTCCTGTGACATTGTAGATAGTAGATAATTTTCAGTTAATTTTACTTTTGAAAACGATCGTTCACAAAGAGCAACGGTAATGGGTATTGTTAGAATTATTCGATATACGATACAAACATTTGGATATAATTCTTCCAAATTCCTTTTTAAAATGAATTCCAAATTTTCCATAATAATATAATTATCTTCTAAAATATATCTTAAAATAGAAAGTTCATTTTTAAATTCCATCTCTTCAATTTCGCCTTCTAAGTATTTGACCAGATTTGTAAACTTAGTATTGAATTTATTTGATTTCATAGTTTTTAACTTCTTTTTATGGGAAAAAAATTAAATCGTAGCCAATTAGATTTGTTTGATAGTTTAACTAATTTTGAATTTCCATCTTTATTTTTTGCTCGCAATTCGTGATATTTTTTTGTTATTGCAGAAGTTTTTATAATGTATTTAATGTTTGGGAGGCCCAGTGCGATTGCAACTTGTTGCACTTACGATATTACGGCACTGTTGTTAGATATAATTTAAATAAAAATCTAATTGTCCATTAAAAATGAGAGAAATGTTCAAATTTAAAATTTTCCCATCCAGAATATTATTAATCCTCATTTAGTTTTTCACTATAAATCAATGTTCTTTCTATTTAACAGAAATTTTGTGCAATGCTTTTAAAAGATTGTAAATAGAAAATGTTTTAGTTAAATAAAAAAACATTGATTTATTTATTTTAATTATTTAAATTTATGTTTAAAACCAAATGAAAAGTGAATGAAATTGTAATTGAAAACAGATCAAAGGCGAACAAAATGATAAATGATTTTACTTAATAAAGTATTGATAAAATAATAATGAGTTATAAAATGACTGGCTGGCTATATTCTGCCAATATTCAACCATGGGCGTCCGCAGGAGTTTTTCCAGGGGGGGCCAAAAATATTTTTTACCAAGTAGACAAATTTTCTAAGGGGGAAGAGAGTTGATAAAAAATGCATGTGTATAATAAATATTTGGGGCATTATACAAAATAGGACTTTTTTTCGTTTATTTACAAAATAGAACACTTTTCTTTATTAATTTACAAAATAGAACACTTTTTTTTAAAACCAGAAAGTCAATATTGAAAGTTTTTATACAAATAAGATGATTTGAAATCATTGATTTCCAGATATAATTTATAACATTAAAAAAACAGGAAGCCTCTTTATTAAATTTTTTCATTAATTTTTTTTTGTCTTGGGTTTTTCCAACATTATTTGAGCGCATCTATTAAAATAGTGTTCCCACTTGCCCCCCCCCCCCTTGCGGACACCCATGTATTCAACTGAATTTTCTTTTTCTGTCATTAAGAAAATAAGGAAAGATGACAAACGTAATAAATGCTTAATTAATAAAATGTGTATCATAAAAATTTATTTTGTAAAAATTTTATTTTCAACTTAGTGAAATAAAATATCTGATCTAATTTCAAAAGTAATTTAATATATTATGTGCTCTTTATTGTAATTTTTTTCAAATTTTCTACACAAAATAATACAAATAAATTGAAAACGATTTAGAGAAGGGAATTACATGTATATTAATAATTCCTAAAAAATAATTCCATTAACTTAATGCTCGATATAATCTGTTAAATAATTGTATTTGCATAATTAAGAATAATATGATAATTTTATCAATTATACTACTAGGTGTACTGATATGAATTAATTGTATATAAATCCTTTTATTTATTTATTTTCTTTCAGCTTAAGAATAAAATACTACTGTTAAAATGTTGTCAAATGTTGTTAAAATTGAAAATGATCTTTTTAAAATAAAAATCCGAGTTATGTCATTAAGAAAATCAAAGAAATTTAAGAAATTTATTTTTTATGCCGTTTATTTATGACAGTTGTTATTAAAATATCAGAGGAAATAATAAAATTTTATGAGTTTTTGTTTAAATTAAGTAATTAATTTAAATTATTCAATTAAATTATTTAAATTAATTCTATCTCTTTGATATTTTAAGCAAATATTTTAACACAATCTCAGCATGTTTTTTTCGGAACCGAGATTCTGGTGCCAGCACTGGAAATCAGAATATAAAAATAAATAGGAATTAATAGTTTAAATACTCATTCTCATTTTTAATTTTAAAAATATAAATATACATAACAAAATACAAATAGAAAATGAATTCATTTAATATTTTCTGAATTAAAATGTCTTCTAAGAATGCTCAAAATATTGAAAGTTTCGTCATTGAGCGATGATCTAATTTTGGTCACGATTTTACCACATCCGGAAAAATTATACTGAAATTCTACGCTTAGCCTCCACGGTTACCCTCAATTTGAAAATTTGCTAACTCCTTTTTTTAGTAATGTTAAAGTTTCAAATACATTTGACGCTTCTTCCACAATATCATTCGTCTTTTATTTTTGGTTATCTTTATGTGACAATGTCTCCTAAAGTCCCTTCATTGGCATCTTCATTCATTTTTTCGGTTTATTTTTAACATATTCGATGTTCTTCGGTTACTTTGCACAAAATTTGATCCTTTTAATTTTAATATCTTTGAATATGTCATGAACCAACTTCTGCAGTCTTTCTAATAAGTCTTTTACTGCTAATGTCTCTCAACAATTATATTATCATTAATAAAACAAACATATATTATGCGAATATTATACTTTTACAAGACTTTGATTGAACTAATATATATTTGGTGAGAACAAACTTAGTACACACAATTCTCCTCAGAAATTCCTACTAAAGAGATTTTTTGTTTTAATGAAATCCATAGCACTGTTTTATACTATATTTATTACCTTTTTAGCTGTTTGTTTATTAGAAGTAATTTCTGAATCTATTTCATTGTAGATAGCTTTGTTAAGACTTTCTTGTAAGGACTGTTGAGGTTCGGCTTCCTTTATGGTTTCTCAAATGAAGAATTGTTTTCTAGTGTCCTAATCGTGCAAACAACCATGAAAATGATTGTCGATTTGTTTAAGTGCGTAAATTTCGTTTTTTATTGCTTTTATACAAAACCTGTAACAATGGAGAAACACGAAGCCGGCGTGTATTAGTTCGATAAGCAAGCGAGTCTTTCATTTCAACAGCAAATTCACAATTGTCTAGAATGTTTATCATGAAAGATATTGTTATGTTAGTCAAGAAAAACGACGATAAAAAGCTTTACTGCTAGTTTTCCCTTGCGTTTCCGTTAAATTATGAATCAATTTTAGTTCTTTCTCTTCAAACAAAAGTGAAGCCGTATTAATCAAAGATTTTAAAATTCAGTTTTTAACATGATGAAACCACTGCGATAGTAAAAACAGGTTGTTCCAACAAATCTTGATGTCAAACACTAATTAAATTTCTTAGCCAAATTATTCTTTGATGTTTTTGAAGAATATCACTTTTGTGGAAGATTTACAAAACAAATTGACAAAGGTTCTTATTTTTTGAATCAGTGAATGTAAGCTATCCATCAGCTCATCAGCTTCATTGCCAATTTGAAACCCATGGCATTCATCTTCGTCTTTGGAATCGCAATGAGCATCGTCTGCAACTTCATCTTTTAGAATGAATGTATGTATTTTGTAAAGAACATCCAAAACTGTCAGATGAGAAAACAAAGTTGCTGCTCAGTAAAATGTAATTTCCACACATTTTGCATAATTAATACACTGTCCATCATGATACACATAATATGCTTGTGTAGGTTTAGGTCAAAGGATTCTAGCCTTTTTCCAGTGGTTTTTTTGTATCTTTAGCTAGCACCGACACATGCATTCGAGCCAATCCCAAATTCTAAAAATGATTCTTTATGTACATATTAATGTTCAAATAGCTTCGCTTTTTATTTGAAGTCCATTTTTCAAAGTGAGTCCGAAACGTTTACCTTGAGCCTTCAACCTTTTAATTCCGCTGTATCTTTTTGTCCAATAACATGTCCGTATTTTTTAATCATGTATCTTAGTGTAGTTGAAAATATTTGCAGATGTGACTTGTGCTAAAAAGGATAAATGATAAATCATTCGAACCCAACACTGTTTCAAGAGATTTATTGCGGAAAACGAGATAGTTTGTAATCAAAGCGGTACTTTTGGGATTTTTCTGATAGTTACGCTTTGGTGGAAGTTGTGTTTTCTGATGCAGGTACCTTCAGTTTATATCACAATACTTCAATGGCATATGCTTATGAAGGCTGTCTGTGGAATTGTCACCAGTTTTTAACACTCTTTTTAGTTATTTTACGTTTAGTAAACTTTCTTGGTGTTAAGCACTGGAAATTTTGCTTTGAATATTGGGATGCATTCTCAAAAATATGTAACAATAAATATTTATTATTGTTATCCATATATACGGCTGTTTCCTATTATATTTTTTGTAAAATTAAGACTTTTAATGGAAGATTTCCCAACATTGTTTTCCCTATATTCAAGATAATCTCAGAATTGGAATTACGGGGTCAGAAATTTCCGGAATTTTCTGGATTAGAACCTTTATTTTTAAATTTAAGAAAATATTAAAGATAAAAAAAGATATTCAAAATATTAATTACTGTAATTAATTAAGAACTTTTTTCAATTTTCACCACTGATTTCTTTTCAATTGACATTGTATTTATTAAAAGGATTGACTATGAATCAGTAAAGATATCGATGTTTTATTATATTCACGAATTTTTATCACTTGAAAAAGGCAGTGCCGAAAATTCGTGAATATCAAAAAAACATCGATATCTTTACTGATTCAAGCTTTTTAATAAATACAATGTAATTAATTAATTGTTAATATACGTATATTTTATTTGTTTTCGTACTATAGGTCGAATAGTTGTGATTCTATCACAGAGCATTCAAGCGTGGTGCATATCAGAAAATAGTTTTATTGTGGGAAAACGCCATCTATTTTCGGTTTTTCTGTTTAATTATATATTTAATCTTTTTATCTAGGTTTACATCGTGGTTGTTTACATATAAATTTAATTCTTTTTTATAATATTTATTTTTTAGTCAAATTTAATTAACCACTTGTGATAGCAATTAATTACATTCAGTTTTCTGTGTCTTAAATGAATAATAAAAATGTAAAATATTGATAAGAATCACATGAAAATTTGACGATATACGTCATTAGAATAGATAAATTTCTAAATTTTTAGATTTCCTTTATGTTATATAATATATATATCAAGTGTGTATTTGTAAAAATATATGCTATAAAAACTATCTAAAATTATTTAAAATCAAAACCTCTACTCACCGAGCTTGATGAGCTTCAAAGTCTAATATTCCTTTCCAAACACTGCTTGCTGTAAAGGATTCGTTTTTTAAATTGGCGACAAGATTCTTTTCTGGCAGCAATTGTTTGTCGGGTTTGTTTAAAACGACTCGAGCAACTAGAATTAAAATTGAAAATTATTTAAAAGCTGAAATTAGAAATGTAAAATATGAACATAATCCTTTAAGCAGACATTTAATTCTTTTAATTATTAAATGCTTTCTATTAGACTTTGAAAGTAAATAATATTTCATTTTTGATTCTTTCCTAAAATATCTTTTCCATTTCGTTTTTTGGGTATAAAAATTTACATCTTAATTGACTAAATTAATACTTAGTTGTATCTTACTGTAGTACACTATAAAATCTAGATTTGTAGGCAAATATGGCTATTCTAATGCTTTTTGGTTTCCAATTCTTGTTGTTTTAAATGAAAAAAATTGTTGGAGTCTTTAAAGACGTCAAATAAGTTTGATCCAGTTATAAAGAAACCTTTAGAAATTGAATAGATCTAAAGAAATAGCAAACTTTTATAATTGTCATATACAGTAAAGTTATGTTTTACAATGGTTAGCTTTACTACTTTTCAATTTTTGTTTAATTATAATGCAGATGAGCTAGATGCATAAATTTAGGGAAATAGTATTTAGAGACTTTGGAAATCCTCAATTAAACAAATCTCAAGAGGTTGAACCTCAATACTTCTAAACTTAGACATAATTTAATAAATTTAATTAATAAAAATAACTTTAAATAAAGTCTTTTAACTTTACCTTTATTTATATAATTATATTTGTTTATATAAATAAAATTCAAGAAAGTATTATTTATAATTGTTGATTAATTTTATATGATTTTTTCTCTACTTTTGTCTAAATATATGAAAAATTTGGGAAATTGTGTAGAATTTAAAAAATATAATAATAGTTTATTTTTATAAATTTTAGAATTGAAAAAACAATTTAGCGAATGTAACATGAAGAAAAAATGAATAAAGTAAATAGAAATTAAAATAGTTCAGTGATAACAAAAATAAAAGATTTTAAAGAAATATTAAGTTTCGTTCGTTCTACAACCAAAAATTTTAAATTTAAACCTAGTTGTAAAACAATTAATTATTTTTCTGTATGAATTTTAAATTTTCATAAAATTTAATTATTCCAAAAACTGGACCATTTAGTAAAACATAATTTCTAATTGCAAAATTGATATTTTATTAAGTATTTCGTTTTAATCATTCGCTAAGCTGTTTTTGCGTGGAAAGGAAATGAATTAAATTATTAATTTAAACAAAATCATTTTTTAATTAATTTAATATCGAAAAAATCTTTGTCTGTTTCAGTTTCATGAATGAAAGCAATTTCAGTTTTATGAGACACTAATAGAATCATTATTCGATTCCATCTCTGATTAAAAGATCTGTATTATTAAATGCCATAAGAGAATGTAAATTAAATTTTTAATGAAAATTTTTCAAATTTCCATGAACTCTATTTTGAATTTTGCATATAAATTGAAAAAGGAATGAAAATATAAAATGAGATATAGGAAAACGGGAGTTAATTTAGAAATTTCGTAATGATTAATTTTCAGCAATATAATTTGTTTTTCTCGATCTTGGATTAAAAATTGGTGACTTTTTAAGATAGATTTATGTTCTTGAAGTTTATTAGTTTTCTAATATTAAAAGCAAAATAAAAAAATTATGATAATAATAATAATAATAATAATAATAATAATAATAATAATAATAATAATAATAATAATAATAATAATAATATTAATAATAAAAATAATAATAATAATAATAATAATAATAATAATAAAAATAATAATAATAATAATAATAATAATAAAATAATAATAAAAATAATAATAATTATTATTATTATTATTATTATTATTATTATTATTATTATTATTATTATTATTATTATTATTATTATTATTATTATTATTATTATTATTATTATTATTATTATTATTATTATTATTATTATTATTATTATTATTATTATTATTATCATCATTATCATCATTAATAATAATTAATAAAAATAAGAATAATTTGCTTCTATGAAATCTCGTTTCTTGCATCAATTATAAGTAAATCTAAAGTTCGATAAAAGTGAAAATTGAAATATTATTTTTCGTGATTATTAAATTCATAAATTAATGTGTATCACATTTAACTTATTAATAATTCTTTATATTCTGAAAACATATTACAAATTTTCAAAATTAAAAAATGGAATTAATTCCCAAGCATCAATTGAATTATAGAGATTAAAAATCTGAAAAGTAAAAAATTGTACAATTTTTTAATACCCTTGTTATGGGAATTGTTTTTAGTGAAATTTGCAAACAATATCGATAATTAATAAATAACAAAAGTGGATTATTTAATTAGAATTTTTATTTAATCTTTGAAAATCGATTGGAATATTGATTAATTGCACTCACGGATTATTTGTCATGTTCATTTGTTACAAATAAATAAATAAAAAGTAAAAATCGAAACTTATATAAATTAATTATTACAATGACGAAAATTCTGTAATTAAAATAATGTGTGTAATTTTTCATGGAATTTTTATGTTTGTGTGTATGCCACTTATTGTGTGTGCGAAGAATGGTGTGTGTGTGTAATATTGGTTCATTTTTAGAGTTTCACAGATCAACTAACCTTATTTTATAATAAGAAAACAACGTCAAAATATTATGTTAAAAATTTAATTTAAAAATTATTTATTTTATTTCATGTGAATAGTGCCGCAATTCGAATGCAATAATTTTGAGGTGTACTTTTAGAGAGGGGAATGGACTAAATGTTTCATAAAGTATGTTAACACAATGAGAGTTGTACTCTGTTTTTCAGTGGCATTTGTATGTAAAAAAGACAAATTTAAATTAATTTGAGTGGTTGAATGAAGTACCTGGTTATTTACATTTATGATAGATAAAGAAATTTTAGAGAAAAAATATTGCTTAAAACATCAAGCGTGATAATATATATATATATATATATATATATATATATATATATATATATATATATATATATATATATATACATATACATAAGGTATTTTTTAAAAATCAAATTTATTTTAATTCATTTCTTCACAGTCCTTATTTTTGATAGACTAGATTACGAATATTTACCGGCTGCCTTATTTATCATTGACTCTTCTATTGTTGTTGCCAATTGTTCAGGTAAAGGAAAAACCTTGCATCAATACCTTTTCTAACCTTGTAAAATTATCTAATTAATTCTAACTTTTTTGACTTAATAACATTAAAATACCCAATCAAAGGGACTCAATTCACTGGATTTATTTTACATACTTTAAAACTTGTATCAACTACTTTCAATACTCGTTTCAATTTATTTAACCTTTTTTCATTGAATTTTCTCAATCTTGACTCATATCTTTTATTAAAATAACAATCTTAATCTTCTGCCTTCAAATTAATCTACAAAATCCTACTATCAACAAATTGAGACCTCACTATATTTAGATGTTGCTAAAAACAGAAACCTAAAAATATTCTGGTTGGTTTTTGACGATTATTACTTGATCCCATATTTCAAAATATCGTTTTCTCGTCTATTATTCTTTTATTATTATTATCATTATTATCTTTTTGGCTTTTTACTTTATACTTTTTTTCTTTATATACTTTTTTCTTTATACTTTTTTAAAACTGTTCTTAGTACCTGAATATGAGGTCTCAAAACAGAATGTAATGGTCATATACAGTCTTAAGTGGAGAATATTTTATAAGTCATATTTTTGCTAAATTGTTGAATAAATATAGATTGTTTGTTGTTTTGATTTTAAAAATAAAATTTAAAATCACTTTAATTAAATATCATTTTAAATAATTATTTATTTTAATTGAAATGAAAATTTTTAAAAATAATAATTTGTTTATTAAATCTATAACATCTATAGTTTTTGTTATCGTATCCTAAGAGGCAGGAAAATTGTCTAAATATATCGTAAATGTGTGTTTCAGTGGCATTTTCTAATAATTTGATTATTGACATGTTTCTTTAATTATTTATTATTATTAAAAATTACTCAATTTTAACATTCTATATTTTGCCTGCTATTTTAATAATAACATTAACATGATTCTAACTATTAAATGACTTCATTCAAATTTTCATTAAAAAATTTAGAAATGATTAATTAAAACAAATTAATTATTTAAAATTTAAATCAAATTATATTAAATTTAACCTGATGTTTAAAAGATTTAAATTTATTTTTTATATTCTTTAATAGAATTTCGTGAAAATGCAAGCTAAATTTTTTAATGATTTCACCTTAATTTTTCTTAATTTTAATTACTTCCTTTTCATGTTACATGCAGCTATTTAATCTAAAAACTCCCCACGTCTTTGTCACGCTATTGTTTTTGAGAAAATAACCTAAAAACAATGATTAAAATTTATATTGATTTTTTAATTAAAATAATTTATTCATTGTTTGCATTTTTTTTAATTGATGAATAAACGATTTAAATTAAATTTTTTTATTTTATTTTTATTTTTATTTTTATTTCGTTGAGTTATAAATTTAAAATTTCATTAATTTCTCTAACCCAGCTAATTTTGTCACTCAAAAAACTTCAGTTTGGTTTTAATAATTAACATTTACTTTCAGAATAATGAGTTATCAACTGCAGTAAATTCTTTTTTCTTGTAAGCACTTGAGGAAATCTGACAGTCTCTCGGTTTGTTTAAAGGAATTTTTTTTAAAAACTATTTCAATTCAAAGAATTGCAAATGGTAAATAAAGAACAACGATTACTTATTACAAATTTCTAATAAATTTGGCAGACTGTTAATTTTTCCTTTTCAACATTGCAAAGAATTTCAATGATTGACTAAACTATTTTTTAATTTTTTTTATTCATTCGACAAACTCTTAAATAAATTTTTTTGATGAAATTTTGGTCTTTATTTATTTATGAATTATACATTATATTTTTTAAAAACATAATTTGTGTTATTAAGTGGTTTTTCACAACCCGATCAAAGTATAAACAAATTTAAACAAATATCAAGATATATTTATTGTTTACGAATCCAGTTTTTTTAAAATAAAAACCAACGTTCCGCTAAAAATTACTTACAATTACTGTAGATACTCGAGTATACCGCGAGGTTTTGGTGACACAAAATTGGATAAAAAATTGTGGGTCGCGTTATTTTCAAGACACTGTAGATATAAAATTGTAAGTTTTATGTACCGAAATGATTTTTGTCCTTCGCGTTATATTCGCGTCTTGAACTTTTCGTCCATTTCTGATATAAATCTCTATCTCGCGTTATACTCGAGTATCTACGGTACATTTTTATAGTGAAAACGAAACATTAAACTCTATTATTTATAAAATTTTAGTCTCTAAGACATTTTTCATCAAATAATATAATCTTTATTTTAATCTAAATTTTTTGTAGAATTTATTTATGTGTATTTTATTTGTTTCAATTTTTTTTTAAAGTTAATGAAAAATAATAATTAATAAAATTAATCTAAAATATAATTTAAACAGTTTTCATTCTTTTGGTATAAATTAATTAGTATTTGCTAACTAAGACTTTATAAATCTTATGCGGAAAATTTGTAGATTTGTAGAAAATTTGTAAGTTTTATGGACATTTTGTGATCTATAACAATATAAATATACCTATTTAACCATTTATAAAATTTATTAAATTGTAGTTTCTATAATTCATTTTTAAATGTGACATGTTTTTAAAGAAATTTCAAAATTTATGTTCATTAGATCTTTATGCTCCTATAGAATTTGTAGTTCTTGTAAATTTATGTATATACTATTGCTATAAAAACATAATTGAAAAATGTCAATAATATTTATAATTTTAATACTTTATTAAAAAGATAGTTTGAAAACTATAATCAGTAATATATCAACAAACATCGATATATTACTGATTTATAGTCTTCAAACTCTCTTTTTAATAAATTTATTGGAAAAATTAATCAGTGGTGAAATTGAAAGAAATAGAAGTTCTTGTAATAATTTTAATAATGATTAAAAATTGTTTGGTTTGAGAATCGCATAACAATCGATCAAAGTTTTGTTGAAATTTAATAATAAAATGAGTTAACAAATACAATATTGTCACCAAATATATAAAAAACTTTTAACACCACCTACCACTCCTTGTTTGAATATTCTATGTTTTGATATAAAAATATTTACAATTACCCAAGTCCATGAGCTTCTGAAGGTTCTATAGTTATTTACATGCATATTTACCTATTTTACAATATTTATACTATATTTTAATCATTAGGAAAAATATAATGACTTGAGTATTTTTATATGGATAAAAATTAAACAAATTAAGTAATATGAAAAGATTTTCAAAATTGAGGTTTTTAATTAGGGTTTTAACATAAAAGTCTAAAAAACTAACATTTATTTACAGATTTAAAAACAACTATTAACAAAGCATACAAAACGTATTTAATTAGTAAATTACTAATATTTTTAATATAGGATCAACAAAATATAAATTAGCATATATTCAATTGAAATCAATTTACATGACTTGTGTAGTTAAAATAAATAGTTTTATATACAAATGTCATTTTGTAGCATAAATAAATAACAGTTTTATAAAAATACTTTCCAGAATTGGAAAAATTCGGATCATTTGATAGAGAGAAATTTGTTGAAATTATAAATGCTTTCTAAATTATCATAATAAAATCATTTAAAACAAAACATCACAAGCACTAAATTTATTATCCTAATATTTTTTAAATTTCAAATCACAAGTAAAATTATGTGAATTTCAAATGTGTTTTAAGAATTTAGAATGTAAAAAATTGAGTTTTGATTGCTTTAAATGATTGGAATGATTAAATTGTTATATTAAATTTAAAAAATTAAACCATAAAAATACAGTTTTCAGTATTTATTCATGTGGAAAATTTCAAGGTTTCAAATCATTTTCAAATTCATTTTTGTTTTGAATGAACTACAAACATATAGTTTTATTGAGTTGATACACGAAATACTCTGAAAAATGAAGCAACTAATTATACTACGAATTTTTAAAATTCAAAAAGCAGTTAAAATTTCAAGTTTTAGCGCTGTAAACACAACTTGGATTGTTAACGTGTTTGTGTGTGATAATGTGGCACCAAAACTTAATAAAACACATTGTCCTATATAATGATTATATTCGTCAAGTTTCAGCTCGATCGGATGATTGAAAGTGAATTAATTAGCCCGCGCAAGATTTGCGTGTCACATACTTTGAACGCCGATGAAGATAATATAAAGGATTTAAAAATTGTTAATTTTAATAAAAATATTTTTATTTTACTTGTTTAATTTTAAATTAAGTTTCTTGTTTATGATTTTTTAAGATTTTCAATAGCATGTTTGAATATCTATGCAAAAGAAAAATGAACTTAATAGCAAAAATCTAGTTAAGTTTTTTTAATTATACATTTTCTTTTTTAGATAGTTCTTATATTTTTAAATCTAAATATTTTTATTGAAAATGATTATTTTGCTTGATGCAAATCAACCTTTTGTACAATACTAATAGATCCTTCTATGTAATCACCATGAAAGACTTCAGCTCTAAATCTTTAAAGAATAATGAAAATTACTCAAGCTTTCTAGACATAATAAAATCATTAACAATCTTGTATATAATAGTTTATTTATTCATTGTAAATGTAATTATTGAAATGTTAAACTAAAATATATACCAAAATTCATAAAAGACACAAAGTCACTTATTATTTATATTATTTATTATTATTTATTTATTATTATTATTATTATTATTATTATTATTATTATTATTATTATTATTATTATTATTATTATTATTATTTTAGCATCCGTACTATTTATCCCAGTTGCTAGTTTATTGTAGAGAACAATCTTTTGTGATCATTTGACTTACAATTTTGTATTTTTAATATTTTTAGAATAAAGATGACATCAAAAAGAATACAAATGAAAGCAAAAGTAAATATTTTGATTTTAAAATAAAATTAAAATAAAGAAGTTTTTTTATTATTGTAAATATTGTACAACTTTAAAAGAAAGTTTTGTTCTATTTAAATATTATAAAGATTTAAAATAAGATTTAGTAAAAGATGTATCAAAATTGAAAAGCTTTTGGAATGCGTGTAGCACGTCTCTCCAAAGGTTTATATTTAACATTAACCTTAAAACTAAAGAATTTTCATAACTTTGTCATAAATTTGAATTTGTTCCTTTTGAGCATTTTTATTTGAATTTTCATTTGAATTTTAGTATAATAATTTAAAATATAATACAATACTTAGATATAAGTATTTTTTATTTAAATATTTCTTTTTGTTTTGATTGGTTGTATTTTTCTCAAATATCAAAGTTTTTAAAAACATTGAAATAAATGCTTTTTTCAGAAATGTTTGATAATTCTTGATAAACGGCTAAGCATCTGAGGTTAAACAGTTAAAATTATTAAACTGTAAAATTAAAATTAAAAGCTTTGCAATATTTTAAGATGAAAAACAGTTTTGAACTTAAAATCCGTCCAAATGGCTTAATCATTAATTAATTTTGGCTTATTAAATCTTTTTGTAAAATTCATTTTATTTTTATTTTTATTTATTTAAGAGTTTTTATTTATATAAACTATTAACATGATATTTTACATTCTGGGATAAGCAAAGTTTTCCTATATTAGAAACCATATTGATAGTAGATTAAGAAAAGTCTTTAGGATAACCACTAATTTTTGGTAGATCCTATAATCTAAAATTTGATGAATTAATTGTTTTTTGATTTATTCAGTTAATACTTAGAGAATATTTAGAGGAAACCTTTGAGGAATTATAAATATTATTAATATTTTCAAAACCTATCATTTTAAGTTTTAAACAAACTAATAATTTAAAAAAGGATGAATTATTATGAAATGATGTACTTTAGTAAATATTCAATTACCTAATACAAATAATTTGATAAAATTTCAGAAAAATATTGCCGTTAGTAATTATAGAACTCAAAACATGAAATAATTTTATATAATATTTTGTCATACTCAGAAAATAATTGAACACATCAGTATTAAATTTTTAAATATATTGTTTACATATTTCTAAACCAATTACAACATAATCCTGTCTTAAGATTTTATTAAATTCGTATTCATAATATAGGGCCTCTTTTGGTCCATGCTGAGGCTTTAGATAACCAATTATATTCCATTAGTTTTTGCCAGTTCTTAGTTTATATTTTTCAAAGGAAAACAGATATAAAAATACCTAATACTAATAAAACTAGGGCAACAGTAAAATTTTAAATGTTTATTTCCAGTCTTTGATGTCAGGCAGAATTATAATAGAATTAATTTCTTCAAAGAACTTTATGAAATCGGTCTTAAGAATAAATTCCTTTCCTAAAAACTTGAAATTAGTTTTACGACTCCTTTACGTGCTATTACAGAAAGTGTTAAAACTTACCTGCAAACATGGCTCAGCAGCAGCTATTTAAACATTGTGCAAAACATGTAGCTTTCAGTGATAATTTTACTTATTAATTATTATTAACTAATTTTTTACCTTTAAATTGACATTTATTTGGATTTTTTAATTTTAATTTGTTACTATTACAGTGTTACAATAAAACAAACTGTAAAATTATGTTATATTATAAAATTCCATCATTTTATAACCTGTTTACCTGTTGAGTGCAGAATTAAGGATTTATTTATTATTGTAATCAAATTTTCTTTGAAGATAAAATTGAATTATCTATTTAAATGGACAATATTTTCTTTTGGTCTAAATGTTTTTATTGACTAACAAACATACGTAACCTTTTTTGTATACAATCAAAAATTAAGATGTTAAAATATATGTGCTGGATTACTTACTTTTTTCTGTTTTTTTAATGAAACTTGCATCATATTGACAGGATTATTTCTGATATTTAAATTTTGACTTTCTGAAGATGATTTATATTTTTGAATATACACCTCCTAGTGTCCTCTAAACATTTTGAAATTAATATATTTGCCTTTATTTTTTCATAACTACAGTTTGCATTATTTTATTAATTAAATTTTATTAATACCAGAATACATTAAAAGTTGAATAATATTGAAAGTATTGCAAGTCCGCGTTGCAAATTTTTATTTATTGAAAGTTTTCTGTTATAATATTTACTTTAGGGAAAAATGGTCTTTCGTGAAACTGTTGATAGAGATTTAATTGTATTGTTTTTATGAAAAGTTCGATGACAATTTTCGACAATTTTTATTACAATTAGAATTTTTTGAAATTAATTCTTTTTTAAATAATTGTCCTGGCCAAATTTTATTTATGTATTAAAATGATATTTAATAATATAATAATATAGAAAAAATTCACTTGAAAAAGGCAGTGCCGAAAATTCATGAGTATCAAAAAACATCGATATATTACCTTCGATATATTATCTTCAAGCTCTCTTTTTAATAAATTCAATGGAAAATATAATCAATGGTGAAATTGGAAAAAATAGTTCTTATAATAATATAAATTATTATTATTATTATTATTATTATTATTATTATTATTATTATTATTATTATTATTATTATTATTATTATTATTATTATTATTATTATTATTATTATTATTATTATTTAAAACAATAAAGTGATAATTTAAGCCTTTTGCTGCAAATAATGTATTTAATGAAAAGTTTTTGACTATAAGTGTTGATTTTTGGTCATCTGTTTATCATGAGAATTGCTTCTTTGAATCTGACATTTTTCTTTTGGATGTTTCATTATATTTATATTATTTAATAACCAATGAGAATTAAGAAAAGGAAATAAAAGAAAGATAAAAATATATTTTCGGGGAGAAGATTTCTAAATTCCAGGAGATTGACAAGGACTACATTTTAGTCGAAAACCTTTTCATTAAATACATTATTTGCAGCAAAAAGGCTTAAATTATCACTTTATTGTTTTAAATAATAAATGCCAAGAAATCATCACTTTATATTATTATTATTATTATTATTATTATTATTATTATTATTATTATTATTATTATTATTATTATTATTATTATTATTATTAAATGTTAAATAATTAATAAAAGATAGGTTATTGAAACAAATATTAAGTTTTATTGATAGCTATTAATATAACTATAATTATATAAATAGATGAAATATTATATTAATGTAATATAATTATTAAAGAGTAATTTTAATGTAATAGATATAAACAAACACCTCTGTGAAATTATTTCATGAATATTAACGTGCGAATGTTGCGATCAAGTGGCAACCAAAATGAGTTTAATGAAATAACATCATTCTCATGTTACGAATTTGACATTCATCTCTGTCCAAGGCCTCCGATAAATTCGCCGTAAATAATTTATTACAATTAGAAGGATTCAACAGTCCTGTAGCTCTATGTCATTTATAACTCATATAAATTATAATTTCCATTTAGAATTCACTGAATTTGTAATTTATATTTGTTTTAATTGATTTTTTCTGAGTTATGTAATTTGATAAATTTCAATTTTGCATTTGTTGTTTTAATGAAACTCTGATACAAATTAATGTATTATTTTTATAAATTGTATTTGATAATCAATTTTTTGTTGTACATATATTTTGTTTTGTGTTATTGAATTTATTCACTAAAAAAAAGTTAAAAAACTAAATAAAAGTAACCTTAATTTATTTTAATTAATTTGTATTTTTATGGTGATTATTTAAATATGAGCGAGATCGCCTTTGGGCTTTTAAAGAGACTGGGTGGACGTTAAAAATACAGTAAACATTTAGCGGTAAAAATGAAAAAAAAGTAAAGTCAAAATTATGAATGGATGACAAATTAGTTTTGAAATCTAGGGGGAGATTATCTTTGAAACTCAAAATAACTGCAATTTAAATTACTTAATTTTTGGTTCTAAAATAATGTACAATAAATATGAAGATATTTTGAACGTTGTGAATTCAACAATTTTATTCATCATTTTTGCCGGAAAGTCTTTCTCTTAATATAATTGTTTTTAGATTATTATTTTAATTTTTTATAAAGGAATAAATGCTAGATTAGTTCAATGAAAACCGGTTGCGGCAATTTTATATTTATAATTGTTGATAAATTAAATGTGGTTCGGTTTTTTCTTTTTTTTCATTTATAAATTCCACATTTATAATATTATATTGGTTTTGAAATTATTTTCAATTTTCATGGAATGTTTAAATTGTTTTAATTTAGAAATAATATTTTTATACGATAATTTTACATATAATAAATTCATTTCTTTATATTTTATGTAATGGTTAAAATATTAAAGTTACTTTAATTTTCTTTTTTTCTAAATAAATTAATTTCGTTTCTTTTGTAATTGTAATAAATTTCTATTGAATATTTCAATTGTCTTAATTAGAAATTATTTGTTTTTAGATGCAGATTTTTTCATAATTTTAATTATTTATATATTTATCATAAAATTTCTTTTAAATCAAAATATGTATTATTAGATCTTTTTGAAATATTAAAGAATTAACTTTTTTAATTCGATCATTTATTTGTAGTTCTTTTAAAATTGTTATAAATCTTTGATTAAAATAATTTAATAATCTTTCCTCTTTTTTATTGAGCATTCGTTACGGGTCACTTATTATGTTTTTGTCAACAAAATAACGTCTGTACTTTTTACATAATTTTCTTGAATACTTTCTAGCGAAAATGGGGATAATGAGCTAGACTTAATTTTAATCAGTTTTATTTAAAATGTATTCGATGATTCAACCTATTTACCTATTTACCTATTTACATGTTTCGTATTTTTCCTAATCTATAAAGCTTAAACAAAAATACATAAACGACATAATGTATCAAATCTAAAATTCATCAACCTAGCCTGTAATCGAGTACGAATACTGCAAATTGTTATATCCTTTTTAAATGAAGACAATGCATGCAGGCATTATTATTTTGTTTAAATGCGGTTGGAAAATATAAAAACAAATTACTCTACAAAGGTTACCCGTATTTAATGTGATCTAAGACAAATGTCATTCCAGATTAAAGTTGTAATCCATTAAAATATAATCTTAAAAATTAAAAAAAATTTTATATTATTAATATTTATTAATATTAATAACTAATTAGTTAAATTTATTCAAAGTAAGACTTTCTTCAATATTTAACATCGTGGTGCAGTTTAAAAATAATTACTTGGCTAAATTGCATAAATTATGCTTAATTCATTAGAAAAAGTTGATTTTCAGATAATATTCAAAATAAATGAGTGTGAATTAAAATTAAAAGTTTTGGAGAAATATTAAATTTAACATTCAATAATTCGTTTCATTGCCTTTTAAATTAATGAACAAATAATATAATTTAAAAAAGTAATTTGAACCAATTTGACACATCGCATTTTAATTATGAAATTAAAAAATATGTTTTATGAAGAAATTAAAGTTCAAGAATAAAAAGTTAAATTATTAATTTTTATTTATTGTAATTACACTATAAGCTGAATGGAGACCTGAACTATGACTCACTTCCATTCATAAAATGTTTCCCTTTATTCACTTCATTTTCCATTAAGGAGTGTCATATAAAATGTTTTAACGCTGCAGAAATTAAGGAAATCGAGTATCCACATTAAATTTTAATAGCATATTCATTGACTTAATTATTATCAGTGTAAATTTGTTGAAAAGTTTTCAGGCTCTCTAAATCTGTTACTTGTTCGTGAAAAATGTTTTTTCTTTGAGTTGTTTTTATTGGTAATTTATTGATTTTTTACTTTGTATTCTTTTCAAAATGCATAAAGCTTTTTTTTAATTTTGTAAATATTTTCTTAATTATTAATATTTTAGTTTTGAAAAATATCTCAATATTTATATGATTTATATAATTATTACAATATAAAATTTATAAAATAAAATTCTATTAAAATACTTTTAAATTAAAAATAAAAACGATTAAATGAAAACACACCGTTAAATTTTAAAATCAAGCTGTTAGATAAAAAACCATATATTAACAAGCTAACAATAAATATATTTTAAATTTAAAATTTTTATATTTCATAAAAAACTGCTATATTTAATAACAGCTGTTAATACTTTCATTCTTATCAATTAGTTTTAAATATTATGTTTTTTCTATTAAATAAATATTCTTATGTTGATTTGTATTTATATAGAAATGAACATAATTATGACTAATTAAATTTTTTGTAATGTAGCTACTCTATTTTAATATGATTATTTACATAATTAAAAGAACAATTAAAATATTATATTTAACAATAAAATATGTTGGGAATTCAAATAAATCCAAATAATTATATTTTGTAATTAACATAATTATTAAATTTCTATTTATTTTATTTTATTAAAATAATACTTCTACATAAATCATTATAATAACATTTTTCAATTTTCACTACTGATTTATTTTCAATTGACAATGCATTTATTGAAAAACTTGACTATGAATCAGTAAAGATATCGATGTTTTTTATATTCACGAATTTTTATCACTTGAAAAAGGCAGTGCCGAAAATTTGTGAATATTTAAAAAACATCGATATCTTTACTGATTCATAGTCAAGTTTTTTAATAAATACAACATAAATTATTATTGAAAAGTATTATTTCAGATTTTCAAATATTTTGTTGATTAAAATTAATTTTGAACAGTGAGTTTAAAAAATTTTACCAAATATTAAAAAAACCCTTTTAAATTTACATAATATGAAAATCGACTTTGAATTTTCTATATTAAAAATAAAGAGGAAAAATAATGAAAATTCCATTTTCCTTTGACTTTCAATGTTCGTTTGAAAGTTTGAAAATAACTTTCAAGTTCAAAATATAAAAGTATTTTATGTGAGTGATTGTTTATATCTATTGTTAATATTTTTATTAGTTATTTTGAAAAGAAATATTGAGGCAAAATTAATGGAGTTTTATAAATATAATTGTAATAATAGGTATAAAGTTTTTATTTAATAAAAATATTTTTACCTAATGTTTTGATATCTTTGTAGAAATTTTTAAAGATATATTATTAATACATATTATTTTATTTATTTTTATTAAATATGCTTTGTTAATTCTTATATCAAATTTATGATGAACAGAAATATGTATAAAGAATCTAGATTTAAGACCAAGATTAAATTATCAGACAAAAATCAAATATTGCAATCACTAGAAATAATAGTAATAATAATAATAATAATAATAATAATAATAATAATAATAATAATAATAATAATAATAATAATAATAATAATAATAATAATAATAATAATAATAATAATACAATAAAGTGGTAATTTAAGCCTTTTGATGCAAAAAATGTATTTAATGAAAATATTTTCGGTTATAAGATAGTCCTTGTCAATCTCCTGGAATTTAGCAATCTTCTTCTCAAACATACATTTTTAACTTTATTTAATTTCTTTTTTCTTACTTCTCATTGGTTATAAATATAATATAATATAACAATATACTTTCTTTTTCTGAATTTTTAAAAATTTTATTTAAAATTAAAATAAATATCATTTAAAATTCAAAAAATGACACCAACTAAATTTTTTTTATATTAATAATAATAATAATAATAATAATAATACTAATAATAATAATAATAATAATAATAATAATAATAATAATAATAATAATAGTAATAATAATAATAATAATAATAATAATAATAATAATAATAATAATAATAATAATAATAATAATAATAATAATAGTAATAGCAACAACAAAACAATATTAAAAATATAAAATTAAATATAATAATAATAATTGTTATTATTGTTATTAATTTTTTTTATTATAGTAATGATAATAATAACAACAATAATAATAATTAATTGATATTTTTAATTTTATCGACTTTTTTTGACACATAAATATTTGAAAGTCCCAACAGACCGAATTATTTTTCTATTAATTCAAATTTTCTGTCACTTTCAATAATCAATAAAAAATATATTTGTTTAGAAATATTTTTATCGTCAATTTTGTAAAATATTATTTTCATGTCTTTAGGATTTTATTTTTCTTTAAATATTCTAAAGTAATTTTCAATTAAAGCAATAAATGGTAAAACTTGAAAGTAGCATTAATTATTTATTCAAAAAAACAATAAGTTTTTTTTGATTTTTAATAATTTTGCGAATAATGGAAATGAATATTTAGTTATTAAAACCAATTAATCCAAATTGTGATGTCAATCATTTTTTAGAGAATGCAAGGTTGATTTAATGATAAACAATTTTCTGGAAACTTAGAAATGACAAAATAAATTTTTTCAAATATTTAGATATTTTTTATTGATAATAATTTATGTTGTTTAAATGCTACTCAATCGATAAAACATATAAACATAAATTCATTTATTCTTACATGTTGTTTTTCCTGATTGACGGGATTTATCTATAAAACAAATAATAATCAAGCACTGGAATGTGAATAAGGAAGGAAAAAATCCCATTTTCAATGAAAAATTAATTGTTGTAAATCATAATGAAATGAAAAAAATCCATGATCGAATAATATCCCTTGTTGAAATAAAACTGGAGAATCTTTTAGAAATGTATTACTTGTGACGTCATAGGACAGGTTGATTTGTCAAGTAAAATAAATGCATGATTTGTTAAATTATTACTTTGCTCGATTTTGATTTGCTGGGATTTTTTGTTATTATTAAATGTTGAAAATTACAGATTTGTTTATATTATTAATTACAATGAAAACAATAATAATAAAAATCTCTATTTTATTGATATCTTTATTTTTATTAACTTTTCTGACACAATAAATATTTAATAGCTGAAACAGGTCGAATTATTTTTTTAAATAATGCAAATTCTCTCATTATCAATAATCGAAAATGTTTTAGAATTTCTGGGGAAAGAATTAAAAATATGTGATAGAAATAATAGTTCGAAATTATATTTTGAAAATATAAGTAATTAAACAATAATTTTAAATTTGTATTGAAATATTTGGAAAAGACACTAAATATTAATTTAAATAACCTTTATTTTAATTTTTAATAATTTTGCGAAATAATGGAAAAAGGTTTTTTGTATGAAATCAATTAAAACAAACTGTGATGCCAATCATTTTATAGAGAATGCATTAACAGAGTTGATTAATGATAAATAATTTTCTGGAAACTCAAAATTGACAAAAAAGATTTTCTCAATATTTTAGATATTTTTAATTGATAATTCTGTTTATTTTGTTTAAATGCATTAAAAATAATATTTTTTTAATAATTATTTAATCGATAAAATTTATAAACAAAAATTCATATATTCTTACATGTTGTTTTTCCTGATTGACGGGATTTATCTACGAAACACATAATAATCAAACATTGGAATGTGAATAAGGAAGGAAAAAATCCCATTTTCAATGAAAGATTAATCGTTGTGAATGATAATGAAATGAAAAATCCATGATTGAATATTATTTTTTGTGGAATAAAATATGAAGAAAATGTTTGAAATACATTATTTGTGACGTCATAAAACAGGTTGATTTGTCAAGTAAAACAAATGCATGATTTGTTAAATTATTATTTGGTTTTGATTCGCTCGATGTTTTGTGATAATTAAATTATAAAAATTACACAGATTTGTTTATATTATCAAGCAGAGTCCTTACGATTTCACCTGTGTATTCATAAACGGCATTCGTTATGTGCTTGTTTATCTCGATGTCCAGTACATCATCAATTCAGCTTCATGCGAATGTTACCGCTTGTTGATAAATAATGACATAAATAATATCTCGATTCAAAGGAAATTTTTTTAGTTTATTATATTATTTAACTAATTATTACAAATATATGTTTAATGAAAGTTTCTTATATTTTTACACTCACATTTTGCTATTTAAAATAATACACTTAAATACAGAAGGAATGTGTGAAAAAGATGTGAAGAATAAGGTTTGTTAATCAGAGTAATCATGATTTTAATTGCAATACAATAAATTAATTAATTAAATAAAATTTTGTTGTTAATCAGTTTTTAGTAAAACACAATTGACGATATCGACAAGCATGGTAGCGATCTGTAAAATTTAAATAGCGTTGTAGATTTGATATTTATTTATTCAGTAATATCGCCGAAAATTTGGAAAGATTGTTGATCTAGCTCATAGAATTCAAACGAATAACAAAGTTGTATTGTCATATAAATATTTACTGCCAGTTAGTTTGTATAAAACAGTTCTTAATGATGTTTTTTTGAATTTTAATGACTTTTTTAAAGAAAAGGTAACGTTAAACATTATGATTTTCTTGTAATTAAGAGCAAATGGTCTTTGGTGAATATATTCCTTCAAAATAAATATTACATTGTCAAGTTTTACTTCCAGATATAATCCTTAATAATGAAGGATATATTACGTTACATTCAACCAAAATGGTTAAAGGGTTTTTGTGAAGTTTAACTAATCTCTTACTTGGCAAACTTTATTTAAATGATCGCTAGTATGAAAGGTTAGTGCAGAATTGAACTCAAGAGGTATGATGAACATATTTAATGGATTTTATTAATATCTTTTATGGACCTCTTGTGAAATATTTTTTTAATACTTTTTAATATTTATAATTCTATTTTCAGTAAAATTCTATTTTCATTGAAACCTTTAATAGGTACTAAATGTGTTTTCTAACTTTCCAAGCTTTGAAAATGATTCTAACTTTAGAAAGTTGAAGCTAACTCTTGTACAAATTATATCAAATTTAATGTAATTTATTGTGTCATATGAAATGATAAAATTATTTTAAAGAAGTCAAATTATTATTTCAAATATCCAAAGGTTATTTACATCAATCAAAACTTATTTGATTTCAAATTCCTCCGGTGTTTCCGGTTGTAAAATTTTTATTCTAGTTTCTTATTCGTATGATATTACAAATAAGGTTTTATCCGTATTACGGAGGTTAAAGTGGTAATATTAACTGCATCTTTTTACAATTGGTGTCGGAAAGCTTTGGTCTATATATGTAGCTATGTTTATGCATATTTAGGCCGAATATAATTTTATATTATACTTGTTTGGATTATATACATATGTGAAATAAATTTAAAATATACAAAGATCTGAATAAAAAACAAATAAAATTTTGGAAAATGAATATTTCGGGAGGAAAGAAACAAAATTAGGATACATAAGGAAAAATGTGACCATTATAATTATAAATCGATGAGGTCTTAAGCTAGAGTCATTGCAAAGATCTTTTAAAAGAAATTTTTAAATCTTTAAAAAAAATTACAAAAATGAATCGTTAACAATATGTATTTTATCCATAATAATAATAGTATAAAGTGATGATTTCTTGGTAGCAGTATTTATTATTTAAAACAATAAAGTGATAATTTAAGCCTAATAATAATAATAATAATAATAATAATAATAATAATAATAATAATAATAATAATAATAATAATAATAATAATAATAATAATAATATTAATATTATTACAATAAAAAAATACAGACAACCCTTGACTAACGGAATTAATTGGGTTTTTTCATTCAAATTCGTGTTATACGCGGCATGGAATTTTTAAAAAATTATTTTTCACAAGAGTTATTCCATGTTTATTTTTATTTTTTATTAGAAAATCAAAAGAAATTTTTAAAAACGTAATCCAAGTACCGCGTTATTTGAGGATTGTCTGGAATGTTACTTTGCAAAATAAAATTAAGAAATAATGAAAATGAGAATGAAATTAAATATCAAATATTTTTAAAAATTTATGTTCTTCTAAAAAAGTTGTTCCTTAATATTAAAAGAATATTAATGATAATTCAGAATATGCATTTTTGTTTGAACAGACAAAAGTGATGCCTCATAATTTGCAAACACTAATATGTCGTTCTACTCAACATTTTGTAAAAATGGATATTTCATCCAATTATGTTTGTCAATTAAAACAAATGAAATATAATGTAATGTATTTTCTTCCAAAAATGTGAAATGTTCAATTTTGAATAACTTTAGACATTTAACTGTATATTTGGGCTACACTACCCTAGACGTTTTAAAAAATAAGTTAATAAATTAGTATTTGTAACACCCTAAATGAATTTGCGTGATCTCAGTTTACCTTTGGCAGATAATGAAAAAACTATCCAGTTTTTATAAATAAAAATTTGATCAAATCTATGCAGCTGTGTTCATATTGTTCCAAAGAAATGAGATTAGTGAAGAAACCAATTTAAACGGATTTATCCTGCTTTGCCAGTTTCAAAATACAAAAGACAAACACGATTGCCAAATGGGCGTTACCGTGAATTCTTTTATGGAAGATAAGAATATTAATTTATTTTTTAAAAAGTCTAGGGTAATGTTCTACACAATAGCCTATATTTGAAATAAAAGATAAAACTATCTTAAATTAATTTTCCTTTTAAAATTTCCTTTTATCAGTTGACATAAAACATTTTCATTAGGATTTCGCATTGATGTGTTTATAGTGTTGGGAGATATTTTGATTGGGAAAATCGTAATTTATTACTAAGACATTCACAAATATTCAAACTTATCAATTTATTTTAAAAAAAAATGGAAAAAGCTCCCTTTTTAATTTGATAACTCGGCGTTAAACTTTCTTTTGGGAATTCTCAAACAGTAAAGAGTATTTAATGAATTGTCCCAAAAATTATGGTCATTTTGTATTGTTATGAAAAATTTATTTGTACTTTATTTTCTAATTAACTTTTATTAAGAATTAACCTGAAAATCCGGAGAAAAATAAATATTAAAAAGATAAACTTGTCGGAAATTATATCGTATTGTAAAGAAAATATTTCCTTTCTCATGAGCAATATTGATAATTCCACTTTTTTATTTCAATAGATTTCATTCAAATTTGTTTTCCACAAAAATATTCATATTTTCCTATAGATGGTATGCGCATTATTTATTAATAATTTACTACATTTGAAATAAGCAAATTTTCAACGGGAAAAAAATCTGGGTGAGAAATGTTCTGTGAAATATTTGTCGTATGGATAAGCATGTGCTCTTTCTTCTGTCTAATTTTTCTAATTTTTTCATCATTAGTTTGTTTGTTTGAATAGGTTTTAATGAACAGAATTTCAATTATGTTAAATTTTGAATTACTGATAGACCGAAGAAATGATAATTGTAATAATAAAAAGAATAATAATGACAAAAATAATGCAGACATGTTTTATACAGGGAAATTGGGCGGGTTTATTATTTTGGTGTTAGTTTTTTTATTTGATAAAATTAATAAAAATAATATCAGATTTTTAATTGTTTGAAACAAATTTGCAAAATAGAATATTGTTTAAAATTTTATTGGAAATATATCTGACAATTTTTAATAAAAGAAATTATAAAAATTCATTTTGTTAAGAATAATATAATAACTACATAACACGTGAAATAGTGTTATTTATCAGTGACCGCGGAACAGTTTTTGAGCTGGGGGGGGGGGGGCTAATATCAGCAAGTCGTAAAGTTCGATAGACCTCTATCTAGAGAAGAGGAAGGGCAATTGTAGAAACCACCGCTGTTTGTATTTTATGGATCGTTTTTTGGCCAAACCTTTTTTAAATGATGGACATTTTTAATCTTTCATCCGCCCCAAACAAAAGTCTCCACGCGATGACCCTAGTTAATAGTTTTTACAGTGTTACTTTACTATGAGTTTCTATTTATTCCCATATCAGTTAAGTCAATAAAACTCCATTAGGCTATATTAGGTGATGCACAATGACAAGAAAGTTAACATCTCTTAAAGTCATTTTTAGAAAAAGTTCCGAACTTTACTTTCCGACGTTCATTTCTTGAGACGAATTCGTTGGCCACTGTTAGAAGACAGAGCTCGTCATTTTTTTCTTTGTGTATGTTCAGTACTGCGATACTATTAAATCTCTCTTGCGTCATTGAAGCACGGAGCCATGTTTTCAGACGCCTCGCTGCAGAAAACGATCTTTCACTTGATGCACTAGTCGCTAGATTAACGCTTATCAGTTTACATATAGTGACAACACCTTCAACAAGTAGTTTCTCTGTTAATGAAAAAGTGCGCACTTTTTTACATATGCCGTTGAAGCACTTGATTTGTGAATGTTCTTGGCACAAAGTTGAGAAAGCATGTAGTTGGGCTTGCAATGAATTAATATCAAGGTCAGAAGAATAAGTTTCACTGACAAATTTGAATTCAGCGTTAGTGTTCTCCTTCTTTAAAGATTTGAGTAAAAGCGACTCCAGTTTCATATATGTGATAAAGCTCTCCTGCTGAAATCGTTGATCAATAGCTGCAATGATTAAATCGAATGCCTCAAAGTAAATACTTCGATAATGGTCTTCTGGGTTAGATGGAAATGACGATGTTCCACTGCCAATTTGATATCTAGCAGGCACATTTGTCCGACGTGGAAGTGTTGGTACAGAGATATCTGGCTGCAACTTTTGTTGGTGGAGTACTTCTGTGTAAAAATTTACAAAAATCTCATCGTTTCGCTTACTCTGCAGTGTCTTCTTAACCACTTCAGCAAGATGCTGTCCTTCTGTTGCTGACACCTTTGTCTTCTGCAGAGCTTTTGCAAGGTTGTCTGTATGACGAAATATGTTTTCGGCTAAATGTAATCCAAAAAAGAAGTCAAAATTTTGCATTTGCGCTTGAACGCCAATAATTCTGCACCGCACATCGGATTGCAACTTCATGGATAAGCAGATATCCCATTCTTGAAAGAGCGCTGAATAGTTGTCTAATATACGCTGACAGCATGTGGATCGAAGGGTCCAATTTTTTCTGTGGCAAGATAAGTGGGGGGGCTAAAGCCCCCCCAGCCCCCCCGGCTCCGCGGTCCCTGTTTATATATTTATTTTATTATATACTCTATTTAATTTTAATTATAAATTTTTTGTATATTTTATTATATTAATTTTTCGATTTATTTGATTTTATTTACACATTATTTTGATTCCCTTTAGATATTTATTTATTTATACTAATTCTTTTGGACAAGTTAAAATAGATGTTTTGTCCGGGATCAACTCAAGAATAACAATAAGGAAAGGATTTTTACTTGATTTTCTGCATGATAAAGAAGTCATTGAGTCGTAAATCTAACTATTGAAATCTTGGCTTGAGCAGTGAAATAATACAATAAACAGCTGAAAACTCTGCTTCTTATGTTAATCAACGAGCGTGGTACACTTCAGGACTTGAAACTCTAATTTTAAATAATCGGCCAGTAGTAAAGAGAATAAAATATAATTTTTTTTAAATCATTAAATGAAGATAAATACAAAATTTGGTGTAAATCATAATATCACTAAGTTTTGAGAGTAATTAGTTGTACATTTAACGAAACGAGTCGAATTACAACTTTTTACTAAAAAGTGCTGCATTTTTTGTGTAAAGCTAACATTTTAATGTAACATTTGTATTCATTTATTGTACTGTCGAACGATAACAAGCTAAACAATATGAAAATATGTCGCACTATTAGAGGTTTAAATAGCATATGTATTAGAGAAGTAGAAAGGGAATTGGGATTACCAGGGATTAATTTTACATTGAGCGTAAAAATTCAAAGACGTAGGAAGGGTAAAAGCAAAAAAGATTAGTAAACAAAAACATATTTTAGAAGACAGAAATGAAACATTAGAAGTAAAAGATAAACAAAGAAATATACAAATTATATAATATTTTAGGCAAAGAATTCCATTTAAATGATCTAGCCTTGTTTAAAATAGATGTAAGAAAGAAAGAAGTTATTCAATATAATGAACCATATAAAGTACTGAAAAGATCTTTAATAAAATTTATAAGTAAATTAATAAAAATGGAAAGTAGATAATTAATTATTACAGTACTATTTTTTACAGTACTATTTTAACAAATAAATAGTCGAGAAACTCATGCAATCATGATTTCCAAATTTCATCTGCTAGACTAATACGCATAAATTACCGCACGTTAAGTCATAAATTAAGATATAGTATAAAACAATTAATTTATATATTGAAAAAATAAACACACTTGAAATAAGGACAAATATTAAGGGCTTTGCCATAAATTAAGGGCATTTACTATAAAAAGATTAGAAAACTAAAATACAAACACACTTACACTACATTAACAACCTTATAGTAATAAATACATACAAGGGAACAAAGATTATAGGCAGCAATCATGTATTATGAGATTTTATAATTATAAAAAGATGCAGTTTGTGGGTTTTTCTAGTGTTTTATCACATTCCATCCTTTCAGGAGTCTTAAAGAAGCAATGTAAATTATAATTTATGTAAAAAGATTTCAAATTAAAACATTTTTGTAAAATGAAGATAGATTACCGGAAATTATGGAATCTATAGGAAAAGACATCGAAAACTTAATTTTTAATTGAAATATTAAATTTAAAGTTAATTATTTTTTAATACTCAGAAATTGATTAAAAAAGATTGATCTAAATCATGAAACATGGGGAAAATCACTGCAATTACATGAATAAAATTTCCAGAAATTGCTTGGATTGAAAACACATTAAAATAGTTTCAAAAATATATTTAAATGACCATTTAAAACATCTTAAGGTTTTCAAAAAATACGTAATGAATAATTTGAAATTCATAATAAATACGAAATTTTAATTAGATAAGTTTATTGATTTTTTTTAATATTATAGATATTATTATTCCATACAAATAGGTGTATTATAAAATCTATTGATTTTTTTAATTATAGAAAATGTTATCTAATAGAATTGGATGTATTTGGTCCCATCAATTTCGCGTTTGTGAAATGATTACCAAACAATAATTTACTAATATATAACTATTATATTAAAAAATTCAATTAATAAATATTTTTAAACATGTATTCTATAAAATATTCACAAATTGGAAAAGGAAAGATTTTTATGGTTTATCAGTAAAATCAATTATTTTTTATTTAACTTTGATCTGTTGTCTTTAAACATTTCATTTATTTCATTACGACTTTTGACCAAAAATTTGTGTTATACATGAAAATTTAAAGTTTTGATTTATTGTTGTAAGTAGATGGATATGTCCCATCCACACCACTACCCCCTGGAGATTTTCCAGATCCACTCGGAATTTTATAACGGACAAGAAAATATATAGTCTATAAATACAAAAAATGCATAGTTTCCATGGAAATGAGCTCCAAAGTCTCTAAATTTAAGCCATAATTTAACAACTTCTATATATTATGATGATGACACCAGTCTTATATTATAAAATTAAAATCATATACTTCAACACATGACGAGACAGTGAATAACATCAGCATCAAATGACATAATATAACATCATTCATATATTATCAAACATAGAAAATTTTATATTATAGAAATAAAATCATATTCTACAAAATATTTTCAATTTTCTAGTAATTTGTTGATTTTTTCCAAGAATTTTTATAGAAATATTTTTAAGTGGTGTGACCTTAAAATTTTAAAATTTATCCAAGCATTTTTTATTTCAAAATTTTTTCTTAGTCAAGTGGTGTGACCTTCACTTTAAAGTACTTTCATATTTTTTAAAAAGATTTTTAAGTATTTTATTAAGGCTTTGTTCATTTTTCCACCTTGTGTTGAAGAATATGATTTTATTTCTATAATATAAGATTTTCTATGATTGATAATATATGAATGATGTTATATTATGTCATTTGATGCTGATGTTATTCACTGTCTCGTCGTATGTTGAATTATATGATTTTAATTCTATAATTTAAGACGGGTGTGTTCATCATAATATATAGAAGTTGTTAAATTATGGCTTAAATTTAGAGACTTTGGAGCTCATTTCCATGGAAACTATGCATTTTTTGTATTTATAGACTATATATTTTCTTGTCCGTTATAAAATTCCAAGTTGGTCTGAAAATCTCCAGGGGGGGGGGGGGGGGTAGTTGTGTGGAAGGGATATGTCCATCTATTGTTGTAATATAAATTAATAAAATATTTATATTGACAATTATTAAGGTTTTCTATTAAAACTGAATATTTTTATGATAAATTTTAAAGATAACAAATGAAGAATTATGTTAGAAGTTTTGAATTAATCAAAAATGATACTTTTCCATGATGTCAAGCCATATTAAGAAACAAATAAAATATTATCTTTAAAGTTTTCAATACATTTCATAGAATCATGAAAAATCCGAACAATTCCACAGTTCTTTCTATTAATTGTTTGAAGATTGATTACTCTCTTCTTTTAAATGAGTTTTCTGTTTTTATTAATAAATAGCTAGTAAAATCTAAGCAAAATTAAAGTTATGTATATTGCTTTATTTAAAACTATTAAATTACAAATAATTTTACTTTTCGGAAAAGATATGTTCAAAATTGGGAAATTGATAAATTTTAATAAAAATCAACTAAATATAACATTTAGGTTGCATTTAATTATAATATTATAAAAATATACATCAAAGTCAGCATGATTAAACCTATTTGATTTTATCAATTTACATAATTGGCTGACAATTTATGTATAATTACAAAAAAATATTATGACACTTATGCACCATAAAAGAATATGTCGTTTGTATTATGTTTAAATTTATTTTTCTATCTTCAAAATATTCTACCTCTTTTATACTACAAGTATACCGAAGCACATAAATTACGGTAAATATGACCATAAATTAAGGAATAGTATAAAACATAATTAATTTACATATAGAAAAAATAAACACATCTGAAATAAGAAGTCAGCATAAATTAAGGATATTATTAAAACTATAATGTTTTAAGATAATTTTAAAACTATAAAATAAATCTTAAAAAATTTCATTTTCTCGACAACTCAAAGTAAAGTTGTTTGAATTTGCATTAAAATTCTTTCCGTCATTTTCTTTCAATAAATATATCAATAATAAAAATTTTAAATTTAATTATTTCTTGCAACATTTCTACATATTACATGCATTTTTTACTATGTGTTATGTTTGTGTGTTAAATTATTTTTCTACCACTTTCTCAATTTCAATAATAAATGTTATTGATTGTAAAACATTAAAATTGAACATACAAAGTTTGTGTGTTTCCATAATAGAAGTTTATTTATTAATATTATGTGCAAACAGATCTATTATAAAATTTATTGGTTTTTACATTATAGAAAATGTTATCTAATAGAATTGGATGTATTTGGTCCTGACAATTACACGTCAGTGTAAAAAATGTCAAACAATAATTTACTAACATATACCTATTATATTAAAAAATTAAATTAAAAAATATTTTTAATCGACAATTCAAAAACCCAATCAAAATTTCCACAAATAATTGAATTCATAGAAAATATGAAATCGATATTTTCAAACGATTGTCAAAATGACTGTTGAGTGTTTCAGAATATTTCAATAAATCGGTTTTAGTATGTGTAAGAAACAGATATTTTCAATGTAAATTTTAATTTATTTTTGAATTTTTCATGATTAAAAGAAAACAGACTCAAGAAGGTCTGATTTTCAATGTTTTCTAACAAATGAATATTTGAAATGATTTTCCAAAAATCATAATAGTCATAGTGAAAGAAAAATTGGCATCTTTCATTTGTAAATTGGATGACTTTTAATTATTTAAAAATATTTTTATTATTTAAGAAAATGTTTAAAAATTGTCGTTTTCTATTCATTGATTTTCAACACATTTAATTAATTTTAATTTATTGTATTTTGTAAACCAATAAATGTGTCTCTGAGAATTTATATTTTATAATAATTGTAAATAAGAATCGATCTATTTTCTGTAATGATTATAAGTTACATTTTTTATCTTTTCATCATTGAACTATTTTTATTTGTAAGTTTATTTTTATTCACTGACATTTAGATTATAGATCAAACATTATCAGCACTACATTTTTCAAGTTTAAATGTATGTAATGAATGAAGCCTATATATTGTAAGAAAAAAGTAAACTTTCAAAACATATAATAGAGAACTGAAGTTAGAGTGCAAATTAATTTAATGAAAACTTTTATACTACACTTCTCATTTTTAATTAAATTGCCCCCAAGTGGGGCACGTGGAACCAAGGTGGTCAACTCAAATTTTATACTTTTTTACAATTTTCAAGGATTTTTCTCAAAATTATTTAGAGTTTTTATGTAGGTCGACTCAAATATTATGTAGGTCAACTCAACATTTAATGATTTTTTACGATTTTTAAGGATTTTACATGAAATCTTTCAGAGTTTTTATGTAGGTCAAATAAAATTTTCATTTTTCATAATTTCCAATGTTTTTTCTCGAAATTTTTTCAGAGTTTTATATAGGACAAAATCGACTTTAAAAACAGATCACCGTTGAATTGAGTAGGTCAAATCAAAAATATTTAATTTTAACGATTTTTAATGGTTTTTCACAACATTATTCAGTTTTTTAATACATTAAAATCGACTTTAAAAACAAGCCACCGCTGGATCATGTATCCATCTATTTATATATATGAAAATATTGTATATTTATTAAAATAATGTAAAATTAGTATAATCATCTTTGATTTAGTGGTTTTCATTTAGAAGTTTTTTACAGGTTTTGTATTAACATTTGAAAATTGACAGCATCAAAATTTAGTGTTAAATAAGACCAAACCATGATCTCCGGTCGAAATTTAAATTAAGCTAGCTGAAATTCTAATTGAATGTAAATCATTTGTTTTCATAGAACATCTCGTTAATAATGACAAAACAATCATATTTCTAGTATAAATTTTAGATGACTTAGAGGAGGTTGAAAAATTTCAGGTGAGCCCGTTGGACTCTACTATACCATTGATAGCTGAAGATTTTTGACATAGCGGATAATTATTGAGTAGTTTTAATCTTTCATTGTTCTAATGCTACTGCCATTTTTTTATAAGCTTTTCTCATTTTAAATATTCTGAGTCTGATAATAATTATTTGATTCAGTTACAAATATCTAAAAGGTTGTTTCTGTAAATTATTCAAATTTAATAGAAATGTTTGTATGGTGAGATATTTAAATATTTTTTGTATCTCTTTTAATAGTATAATATTATTTTAAAAAATCTTATAATTAAAATATTTCAAATGGAATGAGAAAAATAAATTATAATATTATCTCTACTTTGTGTTACCTATACTTAATATTTATAGTTTAATTTTAAAATTAAAATATATTTTTGTATAATTCTAATTTAAATAAATCATTAAAAATAGTTTATCATAATTGTAAACATTATTTGTGTTAAACATTATTAATTGTTAATTAAAAATATTTAGTTTAAGTAAATTAATTAATAATGAAAGTATTTATATAACAAAGCAATTGAAATTAATAATATTTCTGTATTAAAAATTGAAAGAATAGAAAGAAAGTGTAAAAAAGAAAGTGTAAATTAATGATTGGTATTTTTTGTTCAGAATATTGAGAACGTTTATAAATTATTTTGTTTAAATGGTTTTGTAAAAATAAAGATTTTGAACTTTAATTTATTCAGTGAAATTATCATGGATACAATAAACACAAAATCTTGTACTTGACTATAATAAGCAATTTTCTTTAAAATAATAATTAAATTTGTATTGAATTATTATAAAGTTTTTAATTTCATGTTATTTTATAGTATTAATTAATAATTCTCAATAATATATTAAATTTTAATGATACCACAACAATATATAAACAAAACTTTAGTTATGAGTATGACAGGTCTTGGTCAAGTCATTTATTCCATAATATCCATTTTCGGGACAGGCTACTTCAAATTATTATGTAATATTAACGTAATAGTATTGTAATGTTTTTTTTAGTTTGTCCTTTATATATTGTCGTCTAAATGTGAAATTACAGCGATAAAGTATAATGTTTGAAACAAAGTAAGGAAATATATTGTAAGATTTCCTATTGTAAAAATGTCTAAATAAAAAATGTTAAGAAAAAGTTGACTGCTTAGAAAAGACTGAAGAAAACTGTTAACTAAATGAAAGTATTATTGATTTAAGTTAAAAGTTGGTTTTGTTTATTTATCTTCGAACAAAATATCTCCTGCAACCTTTCAACAACTCTTTATGTTGATTTATTATTAACTCTTTATTTCATTTTTCACATCCTATTGATTCAATCACATCCAACATTACTCAAAGCATAAAATATTCATAATGTTAACAATAATTGTTAAGTAAATGTTTATTTTAATTCTCATTGGCTTATATTCAACAAATTTTATATTTGCCTTTCTAAATGTGAAAAAGTATTAAAAATTAAATTGGTTTAGATATTTAAATTTTAATACTTATATATTAATTTAATTATTAATTGATTTAGTTAATTATTTCTTTATTTTATTTTCATTCTTATTTAACAATTTGAATAAATTGGTTGCTATCTGATTGAGTGTAATAAAAAAAGAAATAAAAATCAAAATATTAATGAAAATAAATATATTCCACTTATTTATGATAACAGAAAATATATAATTTTGCATTAGATAAAAATCACATCTTATTCAATGAGAATAAAATAAATTTTTTATTTAATTTTTATGATAGTTTTTAAATTATCTAATTTTTATAATAATTTTTTTGGTTTTAACATATTTTCTAAATTTAAAATAAATGAAATTTAATTGTAATTAGTTGTAATCTATTTTAATAATCGGTCATTCATAAGCAAACAATTGAGAAAATAATTGTAAAATTTAAACAATATAATATATCAGTAAAAATTAATAAAATTATAAAATATTTGTGATCAGATCCGTACGGAGAAAAAGCTGGGCTTGAGGCAAAGTCTGTACCTTGTGCACTTTTTATTGCTTATATTGCAATCAATGCTTAAAAGAATTTACAGAATACAGTCTGAGCCTTGATAGATAATAATTCAGAAATCATAATGTGTATTGTAATGTTCAAGAAAATTTCAGATTTATATTTGCATAAAAAATATCTAAATTATAATTAGTACAAATGATTTTTCAAAAAAATATCAAACATTCGCTCCATAAAACAAAAAGCCGAATTCCTGTTTCTATATCACATTCACCAAATATAATAAATTATCTTTAAAATAATAACTGTCAAAATATTTATTTATAAAAATGAAATATATTTTTATTATTTATATTAAATTTTATACTAAAATATACTTTAAATAAAAAAATATATAGTTAATCTATAAAGTGAAAAGAAATAAAGAAAGAGGAAATTGAAAATTAATTAACTAAGAAAAGAATGATTATAAAATCAAAAATAAAATGCTAATATTTCAGTGTCTAAATGTGGTTTACGTATATGAAACTAATATTTAGAAACTTAATTGTTTATTTATTTTTTACATATAATAATAAAATTAATTATCATATTTAACACATATGTTCAGGTTCTCAAATCTCAACTTTATGGTTCCTATATAAATAAGAACACAAACACTGGTTCAATAAATTTATTTGATTATCACAATTACAAAATATAAAATTAACAATCACCTCAAAAATATAATTAGTGTTTTATATATATGTATATATGTATATGCGTGTTTATGTGTATGTGAATGCTTACAGCTTCCTGAGCTTGGATATGTAAAATAGGTATGCTCTAAATTATATTGCAATATCAATTTCTGAATTTGCAATTCTTCTTAGAAGCCTTTATTTTTTTGGTGATTTGACTGAGAAATCAGTTGACTTATATATAAAATCCCTGTTGACACTCCATTTTGAATGTCAATACACTCTTCTGTTAAAATAAAATTTCTCTTTTAAGAATAATGTGCACATATTGCAATAAAAAACAAAATAAACAATCCTACAGAAGAAAATCAAATAAGGCACATTGATTTCATTTAATTGTTTTTCATTTGTTAAAAATTTGAACTTCATTTTTCAAATAAAATCTTTTGCACAAAATAAACATGCACAAAATAAATATTCAACCAACTGGTTGATTTTAAATAAACAAATAAATTGATTTAGATATTATTAGTTTTTGTTTTTAGTCTGATTTTTAAATCACTACAATAAAGTTTTAAAATTCGTTCCGAATCCTAAATAATAAAATAATCCGTAAATTTTTTAAGAACAGCAATTTGTAAATTTTTCTACTTATAATAAATTATTTAAATATATACCTTTAACAATCAATCAAATAAAACCAATTTATCAGTTATGTTTATGAAATTTTTAGAAAAATCAATATATTATTATTAATAATAATAATAAATACAATAATAATAATAATAATAATAATAATAATAATAATAATAATAATAATAATAATAATAATAATAATAATAATAATAATAATAATAATAATAATAATAATAATGATAACAACATTAACAGACAATAAAAACAGACAATTGTAATATTATCAACAAACAAGATAAATTTATTCGTATGGAGTTTATTTTATTATAATGTCACCAAGAACCAATAAATCAATGTAATTGCATAAATAGATAAATTAACAGATCACATCAAATTGTTAATAATAAGTTATTATCACAAGTCAATATAGTAATGTTTATTCCTTTCATCGCATAGATATTATTGATTATTGTTAATATATATATTTATTCTGTATTTATTTGCTCCTATTATCTAATATTTAATTTTCAAAATCTTTAGTGTTCGTCCAATCTCTAACACATATTTTATATCATTTCGTCTTGATCCGTGTTACCCAATGTGGGGGTTTAAGTGAAATTTAAAGTCTGTTAAAATATGAACTACAGAAATTTATTACTTTTCACTTAAATTTTCTTTTTAATAAAAAAATTTTAATTTAAAAACTATAAAAATATGTCTAATATCTAAAATTGAGATTATAATATATTTTCAACTATATTATGTGGATTGAAATGAAGGTAATACATACCTATATAATACAGCATTTTTATGTATTCTATATTTCTATATACATATCTATTTGTATTTGCTATAAGAATTAAAAAATATGTTTTGTAATTATGTGCTTTTGATTCCCCCTACTGCATGCATAAATTTATTTTATTAAAATTACATTTTGGAATATTGAAAGATGTATGTTACATAAGGGTGACAGGAATTGTAGAAATGTTTATAAAGGGGCATGTCAAAAAAAAGTTAAGAAACACAGGTCTAGATATATTACTTTCCTGTTTATTTCATTATAAACTAAATCTTGATACTTCACTCGCCTTTTCGGAACTAATTCCAATATCAACACCAAAAATTGAGATCATAATATATTTTCAACTATATTATGTGGATTGAAATGAAGGTAATCCGAATAATCAGACAAGATTTCCTTTTGAGATTTATCTCATTTTCCAGCGTTGATACATGAAAGAATTTTTTAATATTTTTTTGATGGATTTTTTTGCAATATTTTACTCATTTCACTTTTTTCTAAACATTGTTTAATGACGAAAATGTTACTTAATTTAACTTTTTTTCTGTTTTCAATCAAAAAATAAATTACTTTTAAGAATTGGTTAGGAAATAAGAATAATGTTGGGCAATATTTTAAATGAAATTTTTAATAAACTTCTTAAATTTATGGTCCCTAACAAATTAGTTTTTGAATTAATTTGAATTGTTTTCTTTTTGAGTTAACATTATCACATCCAAATTTGTCAGAAAGTTTATGAAAATTTTATTATTAATCAATTTAATTAACAATTTGGTCATTTTAATTTTTAATCTTTTCCAATATTTTCCTTCAGTAATTTGTCAAATTTTTATCAATTGGAATTTATATGTTGTCAGTTTTGATTTTTGATAAATTAGTTTTTATTTCATTTATTAAAGTTTAAATCGTAAAATAAAGAAATATCTGAACAAACAAACTAATAAAGATTTATTTAAATATAACTCCATTTATTTAAAATTAAACTTATTGTTATATGTAAAGAATAAAACCAAACTTGTTTATATAAAATGATTAAAATACAAATTCTAATTCATTCAATAAAACAACATAACGAATTTCTTAATGATAATATAATGATTATTTTCTTACGTACCTCAATTTAATTTAAGTCATTTAATCTATTTTGCTAACAATTTGGTTAGTTTTGTTTTTATTTATTTTCATTAGTTTATCTTGTAATTTATCAGATTTTTATGTTGTTATTTTCTTTATTAATTATTTTTTATTTCATTTACTGAAGTTTAAATCGTTAAATAAAGAAATGTTCGAACAAACAAAACTAATAAAGATTTATTTAAATGTAACTCCATTTATTTAAAATTAAACTTATTGTTATATGTAAAGAATAAAACCAAACTTGTTTATATAAAATGATTAAAATACAAAATATGTTTCATTCAATAAAACAACATAACGAATTTCTTAATGATAATATAATGATTATTTTCTTACGTACCTCAATTTAATTTAAGTCATTTAATATATTTTGCTAACAATTTGGTTAGTTTTGTTTTTATTTATTTTCATTAGTTTATCTTGTAATTTATCAGATTTTTATGTTTTTTTTCTTTATTAATTATTTTTTATTTCATTTACTGAAGTTTAAATCGTTAAATAAAGAAATGTTCGAACAAACAAAACTAATCTATAGTAATTGGGATAAATACGATTAAAACAAATTTATCAGACTATTCTCATAAATTATTGAATTGTGATTAAATCAGCAGGTAAGGTAAAGTAGTCAACGACAAAAACAGGCGACTTCTCTTTAGTTATTACAAATTAATAGCTCATTTTACCATTCCGATAAAGAAAAAGCGTCTCGTATCTCTATTATCACTATTCTCCACTGACATTGTTTATTGTGAATTTATTCCTGTCATTGCTTAACCAAATTTCTTTAATCAAATATGAAACGAAAATTTGACGCCAAATTTTCAGATATTTAATGAGGGCTATACGTAAATGAAATGTTATTGTTTAGATTACGAGAGTTTCGTCATTTACAAATCAATGTCAAAAAAACTTTCAATTGAAAAAATATGCAGAAATATTAAATATGAATATTTTTTAATTTTTTTAATTTTAACAATTTCTTTTGAATGAAAAAATATTAAAATAAATTGATTATATTTTAAATTTTTTGAATTTTATTAATTTTGTGCTCTATTTATTGAAGCTGATAAATTTATTATAAATATTGTCAAGCCCGTCGACAGCAATTCCGGGTCCCTAAACAATTGCTAATCGTATAACGCATAAAATAGCAGATGACGTTTTATATGACGTAGTGGTCTGTGGCCCGTGGGTGTTTTATAGTACACAAATGATACTCATGATTTCAATTTCAGTAATCATGGTTAGTAAATATAACAGTTTTTAATTCCAGTTTTGAAAAAGCTCAAAACTTTATTTAGTTTATTTTTGAATATTGATACCGATGTTGATCTAACTACTTGTTGATGTTCGTTTAATTTATTCTGATGGAATTCAGATGCTTGACCTTTAAACTGATTGTAGTTAAGTCAACTTAAGTGTCAGTAATATTATATTTAAATACATAACAAACCCCTCTCGGCGGGGGCCTGATGATTGTTAGGTTGTAAATAAATATAAGAATTAATTAGTATTTATTTAAAAGCGCCAAAGATTTTTAATAATTATTAGGAACTTGTAATATGTAAATTGTTGTTGATAAGATCATTGGATCCGACAATTATTAATGTGCAAAATACTGTGAACACTTGTCTTTGAATGTTTTTAAATAGTTTGGGTGTTAAATTGATGGCTGTATTGAAATGGTTGAATTATTAAGTTATATAATTACATTTCTAAAATTTCTCAAAAATTTATAGATTGTAAAAATTAAAATTTTAAATAATAAAAAATTTGTAATTTGTTTACTGAAGTCAATAATTTCTATCTTACCTGATGATGAAAGGAAAACTGTCAAAATATATCGTGAAACGTATGTTTGAGTTTCAGTAATCAAAAAAATATTATATAATGATACATTGCAACAAGTTAATTATTAACAAATAAAATAGAATTTTCGACAATAAAAATAGTCTTCCACAAACTATTTCATAGTCAAAAATTCTCATTTTTGTTTTTAATAAACTTGAAATTTACAGTAATGGCTTACTATATCATTTTCTAATTATTTTATTGAGAATTGGTTCTGTAAAAGCAAACAATAATTTTTTATTATCAAAAAACGAATTGTTTTCCTATTATTTAAACAAACTGCTTAGCACAAATAATCTACATAATTTATGATAATATCGATAAAAAACATTCACGTGCATATTTTATTTAATTTACATTATCATAATGATTAAATTTGAAATAAACAATTTAAATAATTTAATTTTAATGTTTTATAATCGAAACTTTGATATTTTTCTAATAAAATTTTAAACTTGTTAAAAAATCAAATAAGAATTTCAAAAACTTAAAAAGCCGCAAAGAGAATAAATTTGTGAAATTGTTTCAAAAATTATCTGATGAATTTTATAAAGAAATTTAATTTATTTTAAAATTCTGCTTTATCCGCTTTCAATGGCATAGCTGCCTTGTGGACTAAACTGTCGCAGATATTTTATAGTTTGCATATTTAATGCATCAAGTAATTAAAATTTATAATGATAATATAAAATTAACTACAAATAGTCAAACATGTGAAATTCTGATAAAAATTTTGATTCTGATACATTTTACTTATTACAAAAAAAATATAATTTTAAAATTTTATACGAATAATATCAGTTGATGACGTGAAATGTGGGCTCAAGGTTGAACTTATTCTCTGGTACAAAACCAAAGGAGGTGATTCAAAGAATTTCATTCAATCACAATATCTACCAAGAACTGAAATTATTGTTCACTTTTTTCCAATCAAACTTGGTTCTAAAATGAATTTCACAAAGCCTTTGATTACAAGTGGTAAGTCTTTTTAATATCTTCAAAGGAACCTTAGTAGTAAAGAAAATTTGAATGCTGTGTCTTTTATTGGATCTCCAATAAAGAAGCTTACCAATGAGAGTGTTTTTGAAAAAAAGTAACTAAAAATCTCTGAATACCTTCCATCAACTAGAATGTTACATGAAAGTCAAAATACATATTCCGCATCCTCATCTCAATTGTTTTCTTAATAATTGTGAGAAATATAATGAAGAACAAGGTGAAGGGTTTCATTGGGACATTTCAACAATTATTATGACGGATTATTGTTGGTGTTTGAAATGATTCTATTTTATCTGAAAGAAAATGTTAAATTTGTAAAATGCACTCCAGAGTTCACTGAAATCAAGTGCTATTAGTCTTTGAAATTCAATTTTGCACTTCTGATTATTGCAGACGTTTGTTTAATTATGATAAAAATAAAACATTTTAAGTTATAAAAGTGAAGAAAATTAACTCAATAATCTCAATATAAAACAAAGATGAAAAATACTAAATGTTTACTAAATTATATTTTATTCTACTTGGAAAAATAGACAATAATGTTATTGGATGACAGAAAAGATCCGTCGAGACATTTATCCTATCGAAATTCTACAAGGCGGTCCCAAATAGGAGCCGTCCATAAAGTGCATCACGGTATTTTTGACCATTTTGAACCCCCTCCCTCATGTCACAAATCTCGGACCGCCTCCACTAATATACACCACACTTTCGATGAAAATTTTTTTTTAATTAACACCTAATTAAAATTTATTCTAAATATAATATAATATTTCATAAATTTTACTAACCACCTGGAGAACTTAAACGGGTGATTGGTCATGAAATTGTTGTTTTATTTATTCATAAAAATCCGACCTAATCATTTAAACCCTAGGGTACTATTCCTAATCCTTCCGATAGTGACGTGTGTCACTATTATATGTAAAAATATAATTCCGACTTTTTTCGCTCAGTGACATTATTATGCAGCGGACAACATAGAAATATTAATACTTCCGGCATGACGAAAGTAAACCTATACATAAAACAAATCTTCGCAATAGCATACTAGTGCTCCTAGCGAAAGAAATCGTAAACAACACATTCATTAGATACGCATTTCATGTTATTTTGACTTAAAACTAATTCAAATGTTTCACAAAATTTTTCAAAGTTATTTGTAAAACTATTAAATTCTACTAAAAAAAATAAAAAAAATTAGAAATAAAATTAAAAAAATAAATGTATGACGTCACACATGGCAGGAACTCTCCTCCTCCCCTATCACACTTTCTGACACTCCCCCCTGGAGTGTGGCGTACTTTATTGACGGCCCATTGGTATTAGCCTAATATTTTCATAAGAGATAGGCGAAGATCCCAAATTTAAGATTCCAAATCTCAAATCCCAATTCAACACAAAATATAATAGCATTTAATACACATGACAAAATACTATGAGATATATTTATTATTTTAAAACAATTAATATTAATAATTATCGCTAATAACAATTATATAAAATAATTATCATTATTATAAATACAATTCTACAATTTGTGTTTAATTATTTTTTATAATTATTTTTTATAATTATGTATAATATAAATATAGTGGTCGGCTATAATAAAATGCAAGTATATGTGCCAAAATAAGAAATAACAGAAGTAATTATCACAAACATTTTATTGTTCACTTCCAGGCCAATAACCAGGCCTGTACAACTAATAAGTTTTCCTAAAATTAAACATTTTAATCGTTTGAAATTTCCTCGAATCGAAACAGAACACAGCAGCTCTCTTGCACCTTACGACTGTCTACCGAAAGAATATTTCTCGGCCCGACTGCATTTTTAACAAATCTTTTGAAAATTAATGTTTAAGAACACGCGTTCACGACGAGTTTAACGCACGGCTTTTAATCTCCTTCCACTTTTACCAAAACTCGCACCTCTCCAGATTTTAGCTGCAGTTTCTTCCGAAGCGTTTTCCGAGAACCGATTTTGGCATTGTTTTAATATGTGTCTCAAATTATCGCAGTTCCAGCATGTCACTTTTCCGTGATTTGTGCATTCTTTGCGAAGGTGACCGATATTTCTTTGAGAACACGTTTATTAGAGCCCTCTCAATAGAATCTGGGATTTCTTATCATTCTCCTATAGTTGATTATAAACGACCAAGGCCTCGTCCACAAGTAGCAGTGGCAGGACGAATTGCAGATCGTCCATCTTTTTGAGTTTGTTTTTAGCTTTTTTTTAGATCCAGAAGCCGATATCTCCTTACCCTTCCATCTCCATTGAGTTTGATTGTCGTGATAGCTTGGGCTAAAATAAGAAATAACTCGACAGAAGTACTTATCATGAACATTTTATTGATTACGTCCGAGGTCTTTTGTACGATTCAAAGTTTATCTCCTACTTACGTCACGCATCCACAAAACTCTGAATTCTAACGCACTGAAAGCAAATACGCAGATATCAGAGTTACTCAATCTCTAATGAATAACCATAGCTTGCCGACTTCTGATAACTATGACACAATGTAGTTAAGATAAAATTATAATATATATACATATATACATAATCAAATAATTTAAATCATAACTGATTTTTCCCCAATCTTCTAGAGCTAAAATCTCGTAGAGGTTTCAATTTAGAACAAACAAAAACGTTCAACAACTATTTTGTTGCAAAAGGCTCTACAACATACGCCATCCACATAACACGCATCAAGTTTTGAGATTTGAATTTTAAACGTAATTGTAAAATATATATTTTATTTAATAAATATTTACTCTTTAAAAGTCTTTGCTATTCATTTATATTTTATATAAGACAACTAGTGCATGTTGAACTCTCAGCATTTTTGAGCCCTCAATAATATTTAATAATAAGTCAGTAATCTAGCCAAGCTATTAGGGCCTCAATATATGATGAATGATGCGAGAATATTTGTGTTTGTGTAATAATAGGAAGTAAGAATGGATGATATGAAGGTATTGTATTGATAATAACGCCTAAATTAATAATACTTCCTTTCTTTATTATAGAATAGGAAAGCAATATAGAATTCTATGTTCAAGGTGGATTATACAAAATGAATGCTGTAATTAATTGTTGTTTTCTAATAGTATCCATTTTGGTAATGAGTCTCTAGTCAAATAATTTAACAACTTCCTTTCCTCGTGTTGAATTCTTTTCTTTTCCAATTTCTTTTATTTGTTTTTTACTATCTCTATAATAACTTCACTTACGTGTGTTTGTATGTGCCACGCAAATTTTGTTAGGCCAAATTAACCTACGCTGAAATTCGGCAAGTAGATTCGTTGACGAGAACACTGTATGCTATCAAAGTTTCAGATTGATTCAATCATTGAAAGTGGGTTAATTTTTTAAAAAGTATTGATATATTAAATCTAGTGGTATTTCCTTATTTCAATATAAATTCATACCTATTCATTAACTTCGGATTAAAGAGAAAACGTAATTATATCTAAAATATGTTGAAATTAAGAGAATCGAATATAGAGAGTTTCAAAAACCATGTTTTTATGGTTGATTCTTTACATTGTTTTGTGAAGGTGTTTCAAAATATTATATTAATAGATCTGTTGAGGATACCTAAATAATAATTAATAAAGTAATAAATAAAATTACCTGGGGGAAGATCGCCATGACAAACGGGACGATCTATAGAGACTCAGAAAAGAAAACGGAAGTAAAAAGAAATTAAAAATGAGAAAGAGAAAGGAAATAAAAGTTATCAAACAAGAAAATAAAAATCAAGGTCAGTACTAATTAATTAGTACAAAAAGGAAAAGGAATTTTGAAATCAGGGGAAAAGGAAAACAACAATAACTTTATCTCGACAACCTGCGAGTGATAACAGAATTGCTGGGAGAAGGCGGTTAAAATAAAAAGGGAAAAAAGCAAAATATCTCGACATCTGTCAGAGATAAGGCTGACATAGCGGGGAACGCAAAAAAATGGAAATGGGAAAACGAAAGCTGTCGCCAGTGCCATAAATAAAATAACTATATAAGGGAAAACTGGTGAACATGAAATTAGAACAAAAGGGGGAACAAAAAGAGACGACAAATTTAGAAGGAAAATTAGAGACGATTTGAGAGACGATTTGAGAAAATAATTATTGGAGAAAATCAGACGTAATTAATTATTGGAGAAAAGTTGAAGAGAAAAATTAGTTGAATAATAAAACGAAAAGAAGTTATTGATTATTTGAATAAAGTTTGAAAGAAAGTTAAAGAAAACAACCAGCTCAAAATCCCAGTTTAGAAACCAATCAGTAATTTGTGATCTTTTAATCCGGTGTTATACGAAAGTGCTATTCCTCACCGAGTGTTGCAATAAGCACTGTATAGTCACCCAGCAGAGTGTTGAATTTATTGTCAGTGTCAAGTGAAAGTTTATTTGTGATTATCAATAAAGATTTCTGTTGTCAAGTGTTATTTGTGAATTATATAAAGACACGCTTGGAGTCAGAGTAACATTAAATTTTATCACCAACTCAATAACCCAACAGATCTTACTATAAAAATTGAGTTATTTTAAATGATAACGAAGAAATACCATAATCTAAGACAATCTAAGATTTACAAGTTGCTTTTGGAATCCTTAAAAATAGAATTCTACATCATTATATATAATTTTTTTAACCTTTTCACCCATACTTGCACGAACACAACACAAAGGAATTCGAATTATTATAATTATTTTTATGAGTTTTTTTTCAAATAATTTTATATGAATAATACAGTTTCGATCGTTTTTATTGTCGCAAGATGTCACTCATGTCTGAGTGCCATGTAATAATTGTAATTTTGCAGTTATCACTCCCAGTTGCATCAAAAGAAATAGTGTTTTTCTCAATGGAATAATAATTCATACATGAAGAGATTATGTACTTTATATAGTCATATGTATTCTATTATACTTGTTTTAATTGAAACAAAACAAAAAATTTTTAAAGTATCTGAATGAACAGATTATTGTCAACCGAAACAATTCATAGTAAATTTCATCGAATATTTGTTCTGTTTATTTTTCATTTCTAAAAAACGATTATTATTCAGTGAAAAATATATTCGTTTCAATAATTTTCTACGTGTCGTAACATAAATTGTCGTCCGTAAAACTCATGTGTCAGTGCTAATTGTGAAACAACATATAAATAATCAGTGTAAACCTCTAGGATTCTCAATTAACATAATTCACATTCTGGAAAAATGTATTTTTTTTTCATTATTTCTTGCGGATTTCGTGAAACGGAGTAATTAGAATAATCACGTTTAAAAAAATCAAAGGAATTAGCTTTAAAATCTTATTTAACCTGTTGCCGCTAATGAAAAGAATTTTAAAAAACTGAAATTTTACATAGAAATTATGAGAATTGATTTTAAAAGAAAAAATAAATAAAATTTAAATAATTAAGAATGAAAAAAAAACATTTTGTTTTTTTTCGAAAAAAATAATTAATTTCTAATAACTTTATATGTTACACTAAAATTATATTATTTGAATTGTAAAGTGGAGTTTGGTTAATTTAAACAAAATTGAATTGCATTTTGTTGGGTATTTTGTATAAGTCGGTATTACTGTCTGACTCCTTTGTGTTCTTTTCAAAATAAATAAACGACCCAACACAAAATCTTTATTTTATTATAGTTGAACTCGTCTCATTATTTAGCATCCGCCCATGTCAGTTTCCCCGGAATTATTCATTTTTTAAATTTTTTTGATTTTTAATTAATATTTTGTACTTTAAATTTTTACTTTGAATTTGGTGTTTTATTGATTTTTCACCTCATTTTTGTATCTCTCCTGTTGAACTCCAACAATTTCGAACTAAGTATAAATTTATTTAAAAATTTAATTATATTTGTTTATTTGTTCTTTAGTTACGGAGGCAATATTAAATGATGAAAAAAATGTATTGTCGTCGTATTACGAAAGAATCCTGATAGAAATTTGCAAATTCCCACCACAAATTAATGTAAGAATTAGGTGATACATTTCGTGTGAAATAAGATTGTGCCTGCAATTTAAGGAGTTTTTTTCATTATAGTTTACTCAATAGTAGACCTAGCTGTAGTATAAAATATCAGTAAGGAAAGAAAGCAAAACACTTAATAACAAATTTTCATTATATATTTTATTTTGTAGTATATTATTACCATATATTAGTAATATAAATCATGTTTAAAATAATCGGGTTTCTTTAGAATGTCTTTCATATTTGTGTTTAAAACACAGTTGAATTGTGTGAAATTCCCAAACAGAATGGTTGATTCCTGGACTAGCTATTAAAGGTTCCAGCCCTGGATCGTTTGATGTTGGAAATGTCAATGTGATATTAAAAACCTAACAACAGTGCTTTTAATATTTTATAAATAATAATTTTTAAAAATGTTGTTTTGTTTTACTAATTGAATTGTTTATTATTTTGAAATTTTTCTTTCTGGTTTTTCTTGACTTACCATTTCTCAAATCAGGCAACTGTGGTTAAATTGTATATTTATTTTTCTATCACTAAAATTTATTATAATTAAATAAATAAATCATATTAATATGAAAATTATTCAATTAAAAAATATATTAAAAGTGAAAGGAAATATATTTATTTTCCTCTACAAAATTAATAAATATTTCAAAAAATATTTTTGTAAATAAATACCAATTTCAATAAATATAGTATTTTACTTAATTTCGAATAAAAGTAAAAAGCTATTATTGGATTTATACAACTATGGACAATGCGGCTAAATCTGGGCGCCTGATTTTAGGATCCTTATATTTAGAGCCATCACTCCGTCTATGTACTTAATTTTATGATCCTGTCCGGATTTTGTGAACGTAAATTATGTTATGGTGTCGTAAAGTTCCTGCAGTCATGAAGGATTGGGTATTCAATTTCAATAGTAAAGTGCATACCAAATTCAAATTAAGTCTTCCAGACTTCAACCTTGAGTAACTACTACTATGAGAATGTCAGGTAAGGAATTTCTATCTCGGAACCACTTTCTTTGTAAGTGAATCAGTAACATTTTACTTTAAATTGTCATAAAGTCTTACTCAAAGTCTCAAATCAAACCTAAACCATTCAAGTTCACAGTCAGTCTAATGTGTTCTAGTTGACATCATTGTCATTGAAGACCTAAAATTATTTTTATCTTGTAATGCTGATTTATTTAGAACTGTTAGAATTTTCAACAGTTAATAAAAATTTCCATACATACGCATACAACAATCGGAAATGGAGCTGTATCGGAATCTTTTTAGGAATTGCGATGATATTAGGATGAGAGAAGCGGTATTGTACCCTTTCAGGGTTATTGTATTATGAAAAGCATGTATTAAACTCAGTCTTGGTACTCAAAAAGTAATATTTACAGTTGAATTAAGGAAAATATAAACAAAAACGTGCGTATTTATTTGTCACTTTGAATTTGCCAGCGAATAATATAAATTTTGCTAGGTATATTACAAATAAAAAAGTAACTTAATAAAAATTAAAAGGTAGTAAAAGTTTAGTGTTATATTAAAATTCCAGTGGGTCCCGAAATGTGATGGTATTTTCATCATGGTGGATCCACAGTCATGTTACTTCCATTCATATTCCATGTTTCAAGTGTTTTCATAACATGAAGTATAATTTGAGACTTTTACGGATTGAGAAAAATCTTAAAATTAAAAATTAACATTTCCAAATATAATTCGGTAGGATATTTATCACATTTAACGCCTTGTGTCCTAATTTAAATTAACAAGATCCAATAAATTATAATTGCATGTTTTATCTCCATCAAATCTTTGCACAAATATATTCACGATTTCAATCGATTTTAATAATCGATTCAATTTTCAAAACTTTCTTGAAATAAATAATATGTTAACAGGTTACTTCTAAAACTGATTGGCAAACTCCACGTGCTCCCATTAGCTCGTAGATTAAAATGTCAATTTTCATTTTAAATTAGTTAGTTTATATACTACTTTTCTAATCAATTGTCTTTGGAAATTTTCTCTCTTTCTCTGCTTTCCTTCAGGAAACTCGTTCATTTTTGGAACGAAATCCCTTTTAATTCTTACATATTGTGAGAAAAAGATAATAGTATCCAATTCATGTCAAGTTAGCAATATTTTTATTAATAAGTTTTGTGTTCTAATCTCGTTTATAAATTTACATGTAATGAGCGTTATGCCACATACATTGGAGAGACTGCCTGTCATCTCCGTATTCGAGCTCGTGAACATTGCCGACTGAAGTGATCGACAAATATTATCGAACACAAAAAGAGTTGTAAGAGTAAAATAGGTTTGGCTGATTAAAATGTTATTAAAAATGATATCATTATTAGGAACGTGTAATGTGTGAAACTTTATCGATAATATCGTTGGATAAGAAAATTAATGTGCAAAATTCTGTGAACACTTGTGTATTTTGAATGTTTTAAATAGTTTGATTTGTAAATTGTGAGTATGTGGATATTTTCCAATATATTAAATTATAAGGTTAAATAATTTTAAATTTCAATTTTTAAAAAAGTTTGTAGATTGTAAAGTTATAATAAAATTTTTTAAAATCTTTTAATATAAATTGAAAAATAAATATTTAAATTAAATTTTAAAAATATTTAGTAAAAGGAAAACTAATAAAATCTATAATATTTATAGTCTTTTAAATCCTGCTTGATGATAGCAGGAAAGCTGTTTCAGTAACATTTTCTTATATAACTAAATAATTGTCGTGTTTATTTATGTGTTGCAATGCCCCTCAAGAAATTTTTATACACCACCGACAGAAACAACAACTCCAAACGCACTGTACGTTGTTCGGGTTTTTCGGTTGCTCTTTTGACTCTTTTTTGTTTCGCATCTACTGTATTTTTTCCACTTTCAGCTCTTTTCGGTGCAATATTTCTTATTTGTATTTTGTTTTTAAATTATTTTTAATTTCTAGAGTTTTAATATTTATTTGGAACTGATGATATATATATATATAAAATTTCATCTCTATTTATATTATTTATGATAATCAAAACTATATTGATTTATAAAAAAAATAATTATAGTGTACAAAGTATTTATTTTACATTACGTGGCAATAGATACATTGTCTGAAACATTTTTCCTATTATATATATATATATATATATATATATATATATATATATATATATATATATATATATATATATATATATATATATATATATATATATATATATATATATATATATATATATATATATATATATATATATATATATAATATATATATATATAATTCATTTGTACTTTTACATCCATATTTCCCAGAGATCCTCTTCTATTTCGAAATGTATTACATGTATTTATTTTTTTAATTGCCATCTTTTTTCACTGAAAAAATTTTCAGTTCCTTTCTTAAAAATGTGTTAATTTTTTAGCCTATAATTTAATTAATTCATGAAACCTTATATGTACCCTTTCAATTTCTGATTAATTTACATTACATTATTTTATGCAATCTAACAATATGAAGTGAGATATTTTTCTAATGATTTTTTTTAAATTTTAACTAATTGTTGTAATTCATTTTACATAAATTCAAATGAAGTTTTATTATAGCAAAACAATATTGTCAATTTTAATTAAATTTTAATATTTTTTAATATTTTTCAAAAGCTAACTTTATTTTTAGAATTTATTTTATCAATTTTATTTACATGTGAATATCGAAATTATTTGTTTTTTCATTTTTTTTTCCAATGATAATTATTATTCACAATTATGTTTAATCTGATCATTGATGAAAATGATAAGGCTAAAAATGATTAATTCTTAGTATTATATTTATTAATCAGCAGCTGCGCCGCAACACCTAGCAATAAGACTCAGTTGAGCAGTATAAGAATAACAGCTGTTAATAATTAGGTTTATTATTAAAAAAAATAAAATGTAATTTTATTGAATTAAATTAATTTTCTGTTACAAAGTATGAATAGAATTTTTTAACTCGTTGGCTCAACACTCCCATCTATTTCCAAATGTTGCCTTTTTTACGGGTGTCGAGTTACCTTACTAAAACAATAAAAAGAAATTTTAATATAGATTTTATGATATCTATCCGCGATTTGTATTAAATTCAAATTACATCATAACTCAAATTGACAATGATATTTTTATTTCAATGTTAAATGAAAATCAAATTTCACCAAATATTTCAACGCTTTCAGTATTTCATTCCATAGTGGAGGCTGGACAGACCGAAAAAGGAGTCTTTTCTGAAGTGGCCGCCTGGGTATTTTTTAGATTAGGAGCAGAATAAATATTTTGCCTGAATTTTTCTTGAATCTTTTACACCAAGGCGAAATTAAAATATAGGTTAATGACTTGAGATCTGTCACAATAAAAAATGAATTTTAATTAAGAAACCTGAATTTAAATTTAATCTTTGACTCTACACCAGGGGTTTCAAACTCAAACTGGCCTGCGGGCCGCATTAGACTAGTATCATGAGCCGGCGGGCCGCAACATAAATAATTGTTTTTCAGAACATGTGGAGTCTGAAACACCGACGTTAATATTTATTTAATTAAAAACTCAACAAAACTAAAAAACATTTTTTATTATTAATAATAATAATAATAATAATAATAATAATAATAATAATAATAATAATAATAATAAAATTTGAAGAAAATGTGGTAACATTTGAATGCATTAACTTGTTCACACATGTTTGTAATGATTTGATCCTTTCCTTGCAGTTTCAAATTTAAATCGGATAAGTGTTTCGTTATATCAACCATAAAAGATAAATCTTGCCACCACACTGATCAGAAAACAAAGCGATGTCTTGTTTTTTTTATGTTAAAAACTGACATATTTCGTCTTTCAAATCCCAAAATTGTTTGAGAACCTTGGAGCAGGATAACCAACGTACCTCGGTATAGTACGACAAACCAGAATTTATTTTCGCACCCTAACTAGATTTTTGGGGTTCGTTTCCTTAATTTTTTATTTAATGGGCGATAAAAACTAAATGTAACAATTTTACGTAGAAAATTTTATTTTTAAGTTTTGTTTTGTTTTTTTGTACTGATATATCAAGTGGGCCGCAAAGTTATACGTTGTGGGCCGCAAGTTTGACATATCTGCTCTACACGTTCTACTTAAATATTAATCATAATTTTGAACTATCTCCTAGTCAATTTTTACGTTTGTTGTATATTGAATTCTTGATGTATTACGAATTTTAATGAGTACTCTATTTTTACTTTGCTTAGTGCCGATGTCTATTTTCAGTATTTCGTTAATTTTCTGTCAGTATGATATGAAACATATAAAATAATTTTTTAAATATAAAAGACATCGCCAAAAAGGAAGGAATAAACTATATAGCGATAATTTACCATAGTAAATTATCACTATAGATAATGGATCACAAAATAAAAGATCGATAAAAAATTTTTAAAAAACTATTCGAAGATATACCGAACTTAAATTATTCAAAGATATGGTTGCGAAGATATATCGAGTTACAATTATTCAAAGATGTATTGGAAGGAAAGGAATTTGAAGTGCATACCGATCATAAACCCTTAATAAACGCAATGAACATGTAAAACCCTTCACCGAGACAAATAAGACAACTAAACTATATCTCGCAATTTAATTGTAAAATAAAATACATAGCAGGTTCAGCTTACATAAATGCAGATGCATTATCAAGAATAGAAACTGATATTAATGCACTTTACATACCACCCATCATAGAGTTAGAAAATTTAAAAACTAAACAAAAAGAAACAACAATCTAAATTCCAAGGTTGAATTCACTCCAATTGGAAGAAATAGACGGCATATGGTACGACACTTCAAACGACAACAACAAAAGGATTATAGTACCAGCTGAACTGCGTGATCAATACCTTCAGAAATATCACAACATCTACCATCTGGGAAACAAAGCCACATACGAACTTTTGCATACCAGAGTTGTTTGGCTTTATATGAGAAGGGACGTAAAAACGTTCGTAAAAAATTGCCCACAGTGTCAAAAGAATAAAATAACAGCAAAACAATTCAAAACAACAATAATAGTAATAATTTCCAAGTTCTAAACCATTCGAAACGATACATATCGACATAGTCGGTCCTCTACCTCCAAATAATAAACATAAGTATTAACTATAATAGACCGAAAAACAAATTGGTTCGAAGCCATACCCATAAAGGAAATATCAGCAGCAAAAATATGTAAATTAGAACTAAACTGGTTCGCACAGTATGGCTGCCCAAAAACAATAATCAGCGATCAGGGTAGACAGTTCGAATCCGACATTTTCAAAAGACTTTGCAACAAATATAACATCAACAAAATCAGAACAACAGCATACAACTCACAATCAAATGGAAAAGTGGAGAGATTACATCGATCAATAAAACAAGCAATCAGAACAAAAACGAATAATAACAACAACTGGTTAGAAAAATTATCAGAAATGCTAATAGGATTATGAAACAATCCTTCAAGCTTAAACAATAAAAGTCCTAGCCAATCAGATTTTGGACATAATACAAACCTACCAAACTTAAAAGATGAAAACGAAAACAAGATAAAAACAACGATAAAGAACCACGAATACCCAAACAAAAAAGCATTCTAAAAAACAAAAACACTCAATAAACTCAAAACCAAACAGAACTAATAATAGACATGGTCTTAGTAAAGAAACCTTTCACTAGCGGATTTGAAACAAAGTACGAAGGCCCATACAAACTGTTAAATATGTACAAAAACGACGGCACAATTTTAAAAGACAATAAACAAATCAAAATAAACATACGCAGATTAAAACCATATCACGAAAACAAAGCACCCACATTTGACGATCACCACAACCAAAACCCTCAAAACAATCACCCAAAATACAAAACACAAAAACGAACAGAAACACAGACAAATCAGAAACACATCAGATTCAGCGAAAAAGACTCAACAAAATTTTCGACAATAACACAACAATCACATCAGAATACAAAAAAAATCAATAGCACACGCACCCACAAGGTTTAGTTGTACAATTTTTATAATTTTTTTAGTTGTAAAACAAAAAACAAAAACACAACTAAACCATCACAAATCACAACAACATATTTTTTTAATTTTTTTTGTAAATATGTAAAGCCGTTTAAATGTTAACCTCCGGTTTTAAAGGGGGAAGTTCTGTAATATTTTTGTTATATTTTATTTTTTTATTTGGTTGGTTGGTTGTTTTGGTTGTATTTAAATAACAATTCTGCACGTTGCACGTGGAGAAGACTTTTTATCTTTTTTTTAAAAAAAAATAAACTATATAACGATAATGGATCACAAAATAAAAGATCGATAAAAATTTTTAAAAAAACTATTCGAAGATATACCGAACTGAAATTATTCAAAGATATAGTGGCGAAGATATACCTGAAAGGAAAATTCATCTACCAAACCTTCTTAAAAAGATATATTTGCGAAAATATACCCGAAAGGAAAATTCATCTACCAAACTTTCTTAAGAAGATATATTTGCGAAGGTATACCCAAAAAAAACACTATCATTCACTACCATTATCCACTATTATTCACTATTCGAAGATATATCCGAAAACCAAAAGATATAATTTCCCGTTTTCACCAAAAAAACAAGATTGACTAATTATTTTCTTATAAATAAAAGTTGTTGTTAACTAAGTTATTTATTATTAATATTTTTAATTATTGTAATTATTGTAACTTGTAAACTCAGAAAACATTCGCTAGTAACATACACGCACCCCGATTGTCCCGCCACATTTTTTAACTGTGACTCTATCGGGTCCTTCAGATCTCTTTTACATAAATTAACATAAATTAACCACTAACGATAAACAACAAATAGAGAACGATGAAATTTCAATTTGTAAATGACAGTAATATTGTCAAAAATAACTTATATTAAAAAGTTTTTAAATAAGACATAATTAGAATGGATCAGATGGAGAAATTCCGTCAAGATGTGGCACGATATACTGTGGAATTTGCATGCCAAGTCGAGAGAGCCGAGCTTCTATTGAAGAAATTCAGGCAGATCGAGGGAACCTGATCCAGACTGGAACATGTACATAAGCTCCAGCAAAAGATTTCAGTTCTGGAGAAAGCACGAATGGAATATCAAGAGACAATTCGAAATCAAAAACTAACTATCTGAGAGCAGGTCCGAAAATTATAGAACTCAGGACATGTCATCATATCGACGCCGCAGTGGGACGAGTACCGGCGTACTCCGAGACAGATCTTTTCCCACCTATAACAGCTCTGATCTCCAGAATACTCGCAACAACTCAAACACAAAAAAGCCTGCAAGCCTTGACCAGAAAAATTCGAAGGAAAACGCTCCAATTATCCCAGAAAGAAGATCAAGGAAAATAACAATCCACTGATCTAATGCTGCTAACAATATAAATAAATTGTTGTAATTCACAAATAAACTATTTGTTTTCAGAAAAGCTTCAAGGATGACTTAGTATTGTAATCGTAATAATTATTGAAACAGAAAAGGCTGTTTCCTTAAAAAACAGTCGTAGTAAAGTTAAGAACATAAAAATTATAGATTGAGTAAATAAAGACATCATTATCTTCTTGAGGCCAACGACTTAAAATAGCAACTAGATTTTGTCAACATAACCTCAGGCAATTCGATCTATGATTGTAATTATGTATTTCGAAAGTTTTCTCGGACTTTTCAAACTAATTTAAGTAATGGTTTTCCTATTAATAGTTCAAAGTATCTAACAATGGATAGGGAATCGAGTACATTAGGAAATGATAAGGGACAAGGTAAAAAAAGCTGCTCACCTTTTACCGACAGTCAACCGCTAGATCTCAGTACCAACGCTGTTTGTAACTGACATTTAGTGGACAGTTAAAATAGTTACGCACGGTTACAGAAGGAGATATAAAATTCAAGGAGCGAAAGATCTCCCACATGTAACCAAGTCCCTTAAAAATATTACAAATAATGCAAAATACAATCAATAAAAGTTTTATTTTTCAGTGAGTCTTTGAATACAAATTTTCAAAGAACAAACATAAACATACAATGCATATATGTTACTAATTTTTATAAAATTTTCAATTACTCTATCATAAAAATTTACTCAATTGAAAATTTATGCATACAACAATTTAAACATTAACACAGCAAAATCATGTTATTTTGTTTTCAATGATTAATTTTCATTGAATTATTTTAATATTTCAAATGAAATTCATTTTAACCAAAAATTAAAATACTTTTAAATTACATTGCATTTTGCAATTTTGTTTGAATATTCAAATTTATTAAATTTCTTAATGTAATTACATGCTTTATATTATGAATTTTTTATCATTTATTTTAGCAAGATGCCTAAAAAATCCAAAACAGGGAAAAGTCGTAAGGATGAATATTATTATATGGCAAAAAATACTGGTAATGAAATCTTAATTTTTTAAAAACTGTTAATTATTTTTAAAGGTCTTCGTGCCAGATCGTCTTTTAAGTTGATTGAAATTAATAAGTTATTTCATATTTTGGAAAAGGCAACGATTTTGATAGATTTGTGTGCAGCGCCAGGTGGCTGGATGCAAATTGCTGCTAAAACAATGAAACAATCTTCTTTTATAATTGGTATTGACCTTGTGCCCATTAAACCAATCCCTGGTACAATATCAATTCAGGCTGATATTACAACTGACAAATGTAAACAATTAATTAAAAAGCACATTCTTAAAGCAAAGGCCGATGTAATATTGCATGATGGTGCTCCAAATGTTGGTGCTAATTGGAACGTCGATGAATTTCAACAAGCACATTTATGTTTAAAAGCCTTTGCATTAGCAACTGAATTTTTAGTCAAAAATGGTACATTCGTAACTAAAGTTTTCAGATCAAAAGATTATGAATCATTAAAATGGGTATTTGACCAATTATTCGAGAAGGTTCAAGTTGTTAAGCCGAAATCATCAAGAAATGAATCCGCTGAAATTTTCTTAGTTTGCCTCAATTATAAAGCACCAACATTTATCGATCCAAAATTTTTGGACATTGCTCACGTATTTGAAGATGTCAATGAAGATTCTGAAGTTGAATTAACATACGCGAAATCTTTGAAATTAAAGAAGAAAGCCGTTGGTTATGAAGAGGGAGATACATTATACAAAGAAGTTAAAGCCAGTGAATTATTAACTGCAAAAATTCCAACTAATATTTTACTTACTGCCAATAAGGTTTATTTGATTATCGACTAATTCATAATAAAGATTATTATTGATCTAGATAATATTAGATGACGAAGAAGTTAAAAATCATCCACTTACAACCGAAACGATTAAACAATATTTAGTTGATCTAAAATTACTAGGGAAATATGATTTTAAGTATGTATTCTAAGTAATAAATATCTTATAACAATCAAATTTTAGAGCTCTCGAAAAATGGGTCAAGAAATTAAGTCCATTTTATAAGAAATTACACAATTTGATTCCAGAAAAAATTGAAATTGATCAACCGTAATTTTATGTTTTTAAATTTTAATAACATTTATAAGAATATATTGATCTATATATAAAATCCACCTGACCTAGATTAATTAAGTAAACCAATAACAGATAATTGGTTGGTTATTAGTATATAGATTTAATATTTTTTTGCTTAATAAATTTTAATTTTCATTAAACAGTTTCAATTTTGATAATCATTTTAGTGAACGGGTTGAAAAAACTGAAGAAGAAATAATTCAGGAAGAAATTGATAAATGTGAAGATGAAATTAAAAAGACTGAGAAGAAGTAAAATTTATAATTTATTATATTAAGTTTAAAATTAATTATAAGGAAATTGAGAAAAGCACGACAGGATAAGATGAAACAAATCAAATTAATCCAAATGAATATGCTTCATCCAGGAGATATTATTGAACAAGATGACGATTTAGATATGTTCTCAGCCAGTAAAAATCAACACCTAATCGAAAGTGGTATTATTAAAACTGAGGTCGATGTGTCGGAACTTGATAAGCTAATCATACCAATGGATATTCAGAGGAAGGCAGAAAAGAATAAGATCAAACCAACCAAGGAAACATTTGAGAAAAATTCCGATAAATATTACGACAAAGGAAATAATTTGAAAACTTTCGAAGACTCTGATAAAGATTCCGATGATGAATTTCAACAAGAAGATGACGTGTCTTTTGAAATTGAATCAGATGAAAGTGTTGAACCTGATGAATACAGTTTTGACGATTTAGATGATGTTGATGAAAGCAGTGAAGAAAAGATGGAGGTAAATAGTGATGAGGAGGAAGAAAATGATGAAAATAGTGAAGAAGGGGACGAAATTGATGGAAATAGTGACGAAGAGGAAGAAATTGATGGAAATAGTGATGAAGAGGAAGAAATTGATGATAATAACGAAATGGACATTGATTTGGACAATAACGATGATAACAGTGAAGAAGTTTCAGACATAAGTGATTTAGAAGAAGAAAATAATAAAAGAACCAACAAGAAACAGAAAATTACTGATCTCAACTTTGATCCGGAAGCTCCAACTAAAAAAGCGAAGGAAACAAAACGGCTGAATTCTTGGTTTGAAAGTTCAGAATTTTCAGTAAACTTTAATTATTGATAAAAATAATATTATCGCTATTCATTTTAGAAATTGATGAATGATGTCGACAATTCAGAAGATGATGAAGTTTCCTCTGACGAGGAGATCATCGAAGATATTTCCGATGAAAGGCAGCCGATACAAGTAAAAAGCACAAAAGTCGATAAAAAAGAAGACTCGGTGATCGACACGTCAAATCCTTCTCATTCGTCCATTTTGAATACATTGAAACGTAAGCTAACTCCGAAAGAAAGAGCATTGGCTGTGGAAATGATTAAGAGCAAAAAGAGCCGTCGGGAGATCTTGGAATGGGGATACAATCGATACATGTTCGAGGATGAGAAATTACCTAGTTGGTTCGTAGCGGATGAAAAGAAGCACATGGTATCTCGATTGCCATTTGTCAATAAGGCTGCCATCGAGGCACAGAAATCCGCTGTCAGTACAAACATTAACAAGCGAACCATCAAGAAAGTCGAACAGGCAAAAGCTCGAAAGAAGAATCACATGATGAGGAAATTGAAGCGGTTAAACAAGAAAGCCGAGAAAATCGATGACGATTTGATGGAAGTAGAGAAACGGAAGAAATTACAAGAGTTAGTTCATTTGCTTTATTGATTTTCTAAATTTTATGGATTTTGTTCAGTTTAAGTAAAAGGGTTTCCAAGTTGAAGAACACTAAAAAGCCCGTGGTAACCGAGGTGACCAATAGGAGTGGTCAGCGCAGCCGGGTTGGACCGTATAAAAAAGGTGCTAAATTGAAGATCGTAGATAAGAGAATGAAGAAAGATTCCCGAGGGAAATCAAAGGATGGCAAAAACAAGAAACGAGGACGGAAATGAATTTGAAATATATTTATGAATATTTTACGTAATTTCACGCTTTAAAGTTTTTTATATTGTTTATACACCAAAGCGCAATTGAAATTAAACGCATTTAAAGAACCTAAATTACAAAAATATAAAATCGATGTGTGTGTGTGCGTGACGATAAATAAGGCCTTTCGCTAATGCAATAAAATCCATACACGGTGCATGAAAAATATCAATAATAAAATTATAATTTGAGCTAATTAAATCGATCCAAATGAATAAATTAAGCTAAGCTCATTTTAAATTTAAAAAACAATTTTTTCAAATAAAAATCTTTTGTGGTGATTTAAAAGAAAATTAATTAAGTTAATTTCAAAAATTACAAAACAACTTAGAAATTATTATTAAAATTTCATAATAATATGAAATCAACCTGCCTTTACTCTTATTGTGCTTTGGTGTCTGATTCATTGTCTCATTATCTAAGCGTATTTTAATGAACCTTTTATCAAAAAAAAATTTTGATAAAAATTATTATTTAACAAAAAAAATCTGAATTTCTTTTGTTTTCTTTAAATGAAAATGTACTTCAAGTTAGTCTTTTTAGAACCTCTTTTTAGGTGTTTTAAATATAACTATACCAACTAACTATATACCAACACTTAACAGATTCGGCAATATATGCTGTTATAGAATTGTCCCAAAGCTGTTAGTATGTTTTTTGCTATATTTTGGCCATCTGCTACATAGGGATTATCAATTATTCAATTTAGTTGTTAAAACTTCATTCACAAATTATTGTTCTATGGCTTTTATTCAGGGCTCGTAATCTATACTGATGTGTCGTAACTTCAGTAACCTTTTCTCGAAACGAGGGTATCTTTTATAATTAATGAAGCGTCTGTATGTTATCTATATATCTTTGCTTCCACCCAGCTCATTATGCCATGATTTAACAAAACTGTATAAATTTTATTATGTTAGTAAGATTTTAATTTGTTCAGATTGCTCCGCCCAATGAGAACCTTTAGTGTATGTATATGTTATCCTCTTGTGGATGATGTGTTTTTGGATTATGATCCCGAAAAATTACAACGCATAATTTCCCTGTAAATCAAACAATATATATAATCGCGTCCCAGTAGCAACTGCACATAATCATTTTAAATAGACACTAAGCGCCCATCATAACTGACGTTGATACTGCGATTCACTAGATTGAAATTGTCCATTGAGATTCGAAACAAGCAAACCCTGTCGTCGACCAATTCTTACTCTCTTTCTCAGTGAATTTCGATTGAAATTATTTCCGTTCAACAAAGTCGAACGAGTCAATGTTCGCATCACTAAAAGAACCATTTATATCAAACTTTATCTATTTTATCTTATCTGTATTCACTAAAGTTTCTGCTATATGCATTGGTATCAAAATTGATTCATCTTTCCCCCAAAATATTCATTTTAAATTTCAATAAAGAAAATTCCAGATTTATAAATTATATTTTGGATAAATTGAATCACAAAATTTGAAAATCACAAATACAACGAAGAAAACGAGTCAATTCAAATCAATTAATCAAATTCCAGTTAAATTAGTAACAAAGATAACAAAAAGCAACAAGAATAATAATTCAAAATTCAGTTTTGATTGGTGGAAAAGTCAGCAACTGACTGATTCAACACACTGATGCGATAAGATTCAAATTGTAAATGCGCGCTCAAGCATACAAAAACAAAAGCTTCGAATAAAAATCAAAAACCAAATCAACGAATGACACTCGCGCATTCACAACACACCTCTGCAGACTGACCAATGCTCCAATCAGCAACATATAAACCGAAACAATCGACAATTACAGTCTACACATACGTGCAAACACAACTTGATTTGTCAAAACTTTTTAAGGAAAAAAGTTTTCTAAATTTAATTAATTGTTTAAATTTAGAATAATAAAAACCAATCGAATTAATATTATGAACAACTTTATTTACATATGCTAGAAAGTAGCAAAAAACATCATTATAAACAATGTCTCGATTTTTCTTCTGCGATGCTTTGAATTATCGAAATTTCTTCTGCTCAAAATTTCAAGGGTTTATAACAACTGAAGCGATTGATGGAATCCTGGAAATAAGTGCTGTGATTGTCGTAAATAACTCAATCTCCGAATAGAATGAATCTCGTCCAATTAATGCGTCCGTGTGAATTCCGTCACGCAGTTCGATAATCTTCCGCGCTTGTTCTCGGATCATAATATTGAGATCTCGAATGATCCTCTGATTCTCGTCCGAACCTTCATGACAGCTTCAATTCTCTCCGGTAGGAACCATGTTGTCTTCATTCTACAGCCTTTTCTGACCATTGTCTCGGACTTTCGGCTTGACGAGCCGATTACAATGTTTATTGAGTCACGTCCCTTCCATGGAATCCACTATGAAATAAATTATGGAAATTAGATTAGAAGCGCTGATAGCATTAATACTACCACCCATATTAACAATGTAACATAATTATAAATATGATTTGGCATCCCATTACTGAGTAGTAGAATGTAAGGTCATTGCTTATATGGACCTGAATTTTACAGTTGTCTGTCTGGATGTCCTCAGTTGGCCCTTCTACTATTAATTTTTTCGTTGATCTGGTTCTATATCATTTGAAGTTATCTTTATTCGTTTTCTGATAGGTTCAGAATTCTTTTTTGTTTGGATATTCTTAGATTGATCAGTGTTGATTATTATGTGATCTGGTTTTTGTTAGTTTTCATTGTTTCTCAGGAATGTGATGCTTTTTCTTAAATTAGACAATCTCGGAATTAGTACAATAGAAATTAAATTATCTTACCGCAGTATCTTGGTCTATTGGCTTTTTGAATTTCTATCCCTGTATGGTTTTGACAATGGATTTAACCAATTTTTCGTCCATTCATTTGGAATGGTGAGATATTGGGCTATATCTGTCTAGTTTACATCTTTGAGAATTGCCTTTGTCTTCTGGTGTCTGTTTATGATATAAAACATTTATGGTGAAGAATATTTGAAGATTATTAAAGTCATTCTTCGATACGCTGTTTGTTGTTAGTTGTTCGAGGTTTGCTTTTGTAAACTACGGTCTAGGTTTTATTGGTTTTTTAAACAATTATAGAACTATTTTAGAATATAGAATTAAAATGCTTAACCGTGTTAAAGTTTAAATCTCTGTGCATAGAAAGAAAGTTAGACATTTTTCAACAAAACTAAGTAAAATGGTATTTCACTAATCCTTTACACTAAAACTGAGTGTATTATGCATAACACAATTCAAATACAAAATAAATTTATTTTTACCCAACAATAAGTTGTAGTATTATATATTGATCAAATTCACTTGAAAATGGCAGTGCCGAAAATTCGTGAATATCAAAAATACATCGATATATTTCTGATTTAAAGTCTTCAAGCTTTTTAATATATAATTCAAAGAGTTTTATTCCTTTGTAAAAATAAAATTAAAAAAAATATTTGATAATTTTTTATTGGCAAAACAAAAAGCAAAATAAAGATTTTAGTTAAATAAAGAACTAATTCCAGAATCCTAGATAATCAAACGTCTCCAAAAACAAACTTAATAAATTCGGACATACATATCTTACATTGAGGAGTTTTATTTCCAACACTGCAGACAAATTTCAAACATTTTCCAAAATACCAATTTTTTCACCAGAGAGATGTATGGACAAAAGGATATGGTGATTTTACAATGGAGATCACAGGATATCAGTCTGATAGCTCATCAAAAAGCATTTGGAGCCATCATATTTACCACTGAAGATATGGAAATTATGCGATGTTTCCCAAAAGCAATAATAAAATGACACGATGATTTTTCACAGATAAGCTTTTCACATATTACGAAATGATTTGATCAAGCTTAAATAAATATAAAGAATTTGTTTGTAAAGTAATAAAATTTTTAAATATTTTTTAAAGTTTCTCCGTAGCCTTTTCCGAGGCTAATTTGACAATTTTATATTTTATTATTACTTTCATTTAAAAATTTAAGACATTTTCATTTATTTTGTTTATATTTTTAATTTTTCTTTCATTTTTAAACAACTAATTGGATTTGTTTGAAAGGGAATGAATAAATTTTAATTATCATACTTTTATAGAAGCTTTTAACAAAAAATCGTTCTAAGAAGAACAAAGAAATCTTTTTTAAATTTTCTTAAATTAAATGGTCAAGGTTTTCAACGTTTCACAAAGGTTTCACAAATAAAATATAATTGATTCATATGTTTTGGAAAACATCGACTTAAATATTGTTGAGAAGCAAATGCTATCCAAAGTTTATACAATTAACACTTAGCAAGAGGGATTTTCTTTGGTATTAACCCATTTCTTAACAATACAAAAAAGGTTATGCCATACACTTTTATATCTGAAATGCTTTAAATCCTAAAACTAATTCACTAAAATAGCCCAAATAATATTAGCCGTTTTGATAGCCCAATAACAATTAAAATATTTCGAGAATTGTTTTAATGATTTGCAAATTTTATTTCCCAATAAAATTAAAGAAAATCTTTGTAATTAATCACAAAAAATCCGTTGACATTCGATAATTACAAAGTAAACAGTTTATTGGCATGTGTCTGTTTACGGGATTAAAATATTTTAATCATCAATTTATCCCATAAACGATGTTTTTTCACATATCAAAAAAAACATCGATTCCTACATAGCAAGGCAGATTAAAAATGTGCAAATCAATAAATTTGTCGTGATAGATAAATTAGTTTCGTGTTAAATCTAGGATTACTTTATGGAAACATGCTTTGGGGAATATTTCCATTATCTGGTTAAACAACTGGGTTAAGAAGATGTATCAATTTGTACTATTCAATCGCCTTTTTCTTATTTTTACTTATTTCTAACAACTTTTAATTAAAAATCCTTAGAAATTAATAGAAAGATTAAATTAATATTTATTATTATTATTTCTATTAACAAGCTAGTTTTGAATTTGTTTGGTACTATTTAATCGAATCCAATGATTGTGTAATTAAAATCATGAACTTCTTCATTATCAAGCTTTATAGCATGTCATAGTATTACAGCTATTTGCAACATACACATGTTTGCAATGAATAAACGCATCTATAATGTTCAAAAACAGTCAATAAGTTTATATTATATAAACATTCAAACATAACTGTGTGTTCATTTTTAGTGTTGCAATGATATAGAAAGTGAGAAAGTGGTAGGAAAAATAAACTTTTAGACGAAAATTCTGAAAATTCAACTTTGACAAAATTTCATAAGATATATCTTCAATTTTTAGTATTTCACATTGTCCTAAAATTTCTTTATCAACTTTGCCGTCCGATGTTGATGTTGGGAAAAAACTAGGAAATCGTAAATTTTATTAACCTAAATTTAAAAATGTATATGTCCCTCGAGAAGAGATTCGATTTAGTCAATGAGGCTCTGGAAAGTGAGTTGGAAAAAGATGATCATAAATATTTGGAAAATTATTTTGAAGACTTCTCCGTTTTTCCATGAATGTTGTAAAAATTATATTTCTTTGGAGATTAATAAATTATATTTGTCAATTAATTAATTTTAAAATAATAGAACTCATGTTGTATCGAAAGAAATCCAAATTTTTATTAATAAATATCTAAGAATCCCGTAAAAATTAATTATAAATAATTTATAATAGAAATTTTTGAGAAAAAGTAATATTTAATAGCTTGAATATGATCTCATATCTAGATGGATCAAAATCTAAGCCTTAAAGTTTACTTTAAATTAAAAAAAATTACTTGAAATAAATAAAATTACATATTAACTATTTACTAATCACAAATGATGCGTCATCTATAAAAATGATATTATAGATGCGTTTATTCATTGCAAACGGGTGTATTGTAAAATGGGAACTGAAAATCTTGTATAACCTATCTAGACAATGTTTTGATATTTGGTAAGTCATCAGAAGAACATAAACAAAGACTCCATTAAGTTGTGTTTAAAATAAAGGAAACGGGATTAAAATTTACACAGATCAAATCAAAAAAGAAGTGAAATATTTGGGATATATTAGAAATGTTGCCGGTATTAAAGAAGATCCGGACAAAATTTTGTCAAAATGTAAAATAAAAATTCCTATGAACATTTAAGAGTTTCTTAGGATGCACATTTATTGCAAACAGTTTATAAAAGATTATGTTAACAAAACGCAACCCAATCAAAATTTTTAAGATTAAGAATTAAAACTCAACAAAAATTACTTCTTGAGTCATGATTATTAACTATTGAACTTAAAACGGTAAACAAATGCCTTTAATACATCTTCAGAAATAAAAATATTTCAATTAAATTTCAGTTTTCCCTACTTTTTTCATGAAAAATATCAAATGTTGTTTTTCTTGTAAAAATATAAATACTAAATTCGTGTGCATATGTGAAGATGTTTTTTTCGAATGATTATGAATGTTCCTTGTAAATTTATATAAGCTAATTTATTCATTAAACTTTTTTTGGTTAATTTTTTGATTATAGACAAAAATAAACTGATTTATTCAAAAACCGTGCACTTTCAATGTCGTTCTAGTGTTTCGTCACAATGATTTAAGATGTTACTTACCTGAAGTTGATTGATCTTGGCCCGGATTAGTTCTAGCAAATAAGAACTAATTTTTACCATTTGTTGGGGTTTTCTAGATTAGTGTAAAATAAAGCCTAAATGCACAGAAATCTGTTTATATAAAAATAAAATGATAATTTAACGAAATTCAAAAAAAAAGAATTAAAGTGAAAAGAATTAATTCAAAGTTGGAAAAAAATTAACAATTCATATTTTTCGGGAAAAAAAGATATGAGTGGATGACAAATGATGAGACGAACACAAATATACGTGTTGTGGACAAAAGTCCTTTAACTCATATTAAAATGAAAATAATAAATTCATGAAATTCTAAACACAAAACAATCAATATCTATAGGTAAATATTATTGAATTTGTTTTATCTAGTGAACGACAGTAGTATGTAGGGAGGACTCCAACGAACTTTCAAGGTCATCACAAAGTCATGAAATATGTCCAGATCAAATATAGGTCAATTGAATCAAATTTAAATTTTATTTAATTTTCTTAAATTTTATTAATTAATTAATTTATTATGTTTTTATTTTAATTACTTACTTTAAATAATTTTTTAATTTATTACATTTAATTAATTTATTATTTTATTAATATATTTTTTAATTACTTTAGTTATTTAATTATTATTATTTATTTTTTTTTATTTTTTTTTGGTTTATTTCTTAATAAATTTAAATTATTATCAATATTTTATTTATTTATTAATATTTTATTATTACTTTTTTACTGTTTTAATTAATTATTTTTTTATTTTATTATTTTACATTTACATTTACAATTGAAACAATACATTTTATCGTCCAAACATTGGAGAGCTCGTTTTTCTGTCATGAAAGTGTACAACTGATGATTGACGGTTTACTTTGATAACCGCACGCTCTATACAGTGACCATCATAACCGCGAGCTATTAATAATAGCGTCGATCATAATCACGCGTCATAGTGATATATTAAATGAATTATTTTTATTCTTTCATTTTCATTTTCATTTTTCCTATTTTTTTTACCTTTTCAATTCCTAACTTTTTAGTTTTAACTTGTCTTTCTTAACCAAGCTGTATAAAAACATCATCAAAAAGAATTATTATAAAATGAAACAAAATAAAACCTAACATTATTTAAAAAAAACTAATAATATATTAAAATAGTTAAATCACTATGATTGAGATTGTAAGTATTTTAGTTGTATGTATTTTGTTGTTATGTAATCTTTCTGCTCACAAGTCGCGATTTTCAAGGTCGCGGTATTGTTTGCGCGCGTTTTTTTACAGCGCGGATATAAATGTATACCATGATTGATACTTTCTATTCTCTTTTGTTAAATGCTCACCGTTCCACCATCTGTATACACTTTTTTTGTAAGCTTCATGTGTAAGATTAGAATTTGTAAGACTTATTCCTTTAGATTTTAGAGTGTCTTTATCGCCTTGGAATGAGTAGCACTTGGGTTGAAGGAACACCCATTCTTGATATTGATTTCCTTTATTCTCATCCTTAACTTTCCCGATTACAGAACAAATTTTATCTGAGAATAACGGATCGATCACTGGATAATTTGAAGTATCTAGGAGCCCATCGGCAATCATTTTGGATATAGTTGTAAGCGTAAATCCACATTTTTACACTCTAGAAAAAAGGAATCTGTGTCTGACAATTAAATTCTTCTCTATATCTCTGTAGTTCTCTATATTGAAACTGGTACATGCGAAGTTTAGATAAATCAAGTACGGTTTGTCCAATATACATTGGCCTAATCAAACACGCAATTTCCTTATTGAGTATAACAGCAATGAGATCATCCGCAATCTTGATGCTACGACGAAACATAGGATGGCTACAATAAGTTATCAATCTTTTGCTTTTGTTGCATAATCTCAAATTTAAACGTTTCTTCAGGTTTTCCACGGTTTTACCCTATAAACTATTTTTCTTTAACTTATAATAATCTCGCTGAAATGAATCTGTACCAGCTTCTGTCATTTGAGTATTGTAATCAATATATCCTTTGAAAATAGCCACTTACTTGAATTCTACAACACGATTAACTTTTGTGACTTTTGCGCCGTAACTCAACCATTCCGTCAAAACTCTATTATTAATCAAATAATTGGTCTTTGGTTCGTGTGATAATAACAACTTTTCAACTTTACTACCAGGTGGATAACAAAGTCCAGGAGCTATAGGTAAATCATCTAGTTTATCTTTTATACTATCCAGAATGTCGATGTCAACCTCCGAAACATATCCATGATCTCCATCAAACTCATCTCCATTCACACATCTTTTAATAATACTATCCATTTCAGTCTGATCTTCTAACCATCTGAACTCACCACTGGGACCAATAAAATAATCATGATCTCGAACAGGTATATTGATAATCTTTTTACAAAGGTAGCAATGAGTTTGGTTCGTAAATGATTAATGTACAGTAGATTCTTCCTGCTGTTCCCAAGTGAGTTCCATCATTTCCTTTGATTCATTAATTTTATACCACGGATAAACTATGTCTGTAGCTATATCATCCAATGCTTGTATAAACTGAATGATAGTTTTTCCCAACAAATGTTTCGTTTTGAATCGGATGACTTTTATAAAGAACCAAAAATTCAGATGCAATCGACTCATGTTTTTGGAAGTGTTTCTCGTCTAGAGGTAATATTGATTCAAAGTCCGCGTATACGACAAACTGTTGTTTGATAGTTTTACTCCAGTCTTTAAATTCGATATATTTATTTTCTGGAATTAAGTAGAGTCGTCCGCTCCACATTCTTCCTATAAAGACCTATATGTCTTTCATAAGCAAGAAGTTTTCGAAACCAATGAAGACATGTATGGCAACAGTGTGATTGGATTCTGACTCCTACTCTATCTCTGTAATTGAGCAGTCGATTGGTTACAGCCAAATAATGATAATTTAATTCTAAAATTTAGTTAATATTTTAATGATTAAAATAAATATTAACTTCTTCAATTAATAAGATCTAAGATCCCACAGAATTGCTTCTATACACTAAATCAACGAATGGATTCTTGAAAATATCATAAGTTTTTTGTTTAATTGGATCTTTATTATACTTGAGAATATTGATTGATATATTTGAATTCATTGCTTCAAATTGACAAATGTTAACCAGTTTCATTTCAAACCAATCAAATTTCCATTTTAAATCTTAAAAGAAAATCAATTTTAAAATTTATGATATTTATAAATATATATATATATATATATATGACCACTGAAGTTATATTTTGCTGTTCTTTCTCCATCCCGACGTATATCATCATAACGTAACACGGCTAGTATGCTATATAAAAAAACAGAATTGATCATTGTTTCGAATATTAACTATAGCCTGACAGTTTTTCAGGTAATTTGGCGTTTTAATGTAACTTGAACCTAAGTAAATATCTTAATTTATATATAATAATGTTTAAAACTTACCAGATACATGTATTTTGTCTGATAATTTAGTTAAAATCATAGTAACTTATAATATTTTATGAATTCTCCACCCACTACTTTGTTGGGTGTATTTCTCCAACTTTTCTTTTAATTTTTCAATCCCATTCTTAATAAATGAAGATGACATGTAATTGTTTTATTCGACAAACACCATTTTTTAATTTCACCATCCTCTTTGATAAACTCTGCACAAAGTCCAAATTCTATTTTTACTGTCCCCATTCGTTGAGTATGATCTTCTATTTCTTTGATTAGACAATCTGGAACAACAATGTCAGGAGAATTAATTGCCGATACATCGCTTGTCAATCCAACACGAGAACCATTTAAGTCACACTCCCGAGATGGACACAATTGTATGCTAGAGTCTCCATTTCCGTAAAATATTGACTTTCGTTTTGTGGTGCCAGAGTTTTGCCTAGCTATATTTATAATTAATATTAAACAACTTAAATAACATAACTTGTAACATATTCTTTTATGTGCTTAGAATCGTATAATGTTTTAATTTTCGATTGTACTATAAAAAATAATAAATGCTAATAGTAGAAGGAGTATTACTTTTAGTGATCATACTGCTCTTCGTTTCTTCGAATCTTCTAAGATGGTGTCTGTGTTTGTGTTATAATGAGACATTCCGGACATATGTAACCCGATAAGGTAGAGTCATTTATCTTGAAATATGATGATGTAACTGATTTACAGTTCTCAACATCGTCATGACTTTCGATAATACAAAATTTATATAAACTGCATCCGTTACTTAAAGAAAATAATCATGAATAATAGATAGAGAATAAATTATTCACTTATATAAGTTAAATTAAAAGTTTAAATGACAAACAATTAAAAAGTTACTGTTTATATATTACACATAACTAAATTCTGACCAACTAAAATCAAGGAAGAGGTAGGACAAAAAAAATACATTAAGTTGCGGTATTTTAAATTTTAAATATATTTTTAACACATTTTGACGCTAAAGTTGATTTATTTAACATTTTCATAATTTTTGCATCAATTTCATCATTATTTTCAACATTTTCATTATTTCCAACATATTCATAATTTTCAATATTTTCACGATTTTCAATACTTTCATGATTGTTTTCTTCAAAAATCTTATTTTATTTACAAAGTATTATTAATATTATTTCAGTCTAATATTGAAAAATAAAGATTACATACTTTTGTTCTCGTGTTAAAATATATCACTCCTGTTGGTTTTCTTTAGCAATTAGTCCGGGTACTTATTGAATGCATCATGTACAAACTAAATAATTAATAGTGTAAAAAAATTAATTAAACTACCTGAGTTAGACAGGCATAATGTCAGTCTGTCATGTAAAAATAAATTAAATTTTAAGATTGGTCCTCGTTTCTTATAAGGATATAATTTAATTTAAATTTGTGACAAGGAGAGAGGTTCCTGTCAAATTATGTTCTTGCGAAATCCCTTCATTGAAATGCTTACTTTATTCAGGTAAATTATATATGCTAGATAGGCTAGCCAAAATCATGCATATCTGCTTCCAAAAACTTACACTAAATCAGTATTTTGGTCAATAAGAAACTGCAAATTTTCTGTGCGCAATTCGATAATTTTGATCAGTATGTGACTCCAGAAGAGCCATCGTATTTCTCTATGATAAAAAAGCACAGTGTCAACAGCACCGATTTATATACACATATCACGAAAAATACGATAGTAAGATAGTTTCAAATTCTCTGACAATGTTTTCGATGCAACTTGAAGTGCGTTATTGTAACTTGCGATTTTCTCTCTTCATATACTACAAAAATCCAAATTTTTTGCCCAACATTACAGGGGGGGGGCATCAGTGCAAATCGAGCTTATAATACTTATGGATATTTGATGTTTTAGAAAAAGTTTTTTAGTGTGAATAAAAACCTCAATTCCGTTTGTCGTCAAATTAAGCGGCTCACAAAATAGAAAATCTTCTAGCATTTCATATTCTTAAATTTATCGCGAAAATACCAATAACTGGGTGCAATTATGAACATCAGTTGATTAGTCCAGTTGAATGCTTATTTTTAGAGGTTTTCAAAGCCAGTTTAAAAGAATTCAAATTCTTATGTAAAAATTAATTTTTTCAAAAAGTTAAGGACAGACAAGGCAATCGGCAATTAGTATAATAAAATGTTGAGCTGCAAAGGATCATCTACCAGCAATCTACATAATCATTTGAAAACAGTTCATAATATAATTATCGTAAAAAAATTAGAAACGATCGGCGAAAAAGAAGCGCCTGAATCTTCTTCTTATTCAAAAAACAAACGAATATTTTGAATTTTATGAAAATGAAAAGGAGTAATTGAGAAGAAATTATTTCATGGCTTGCAGCAATAGATGGCTTTTCTATTAATAGCATTACAAATAGCTCGTTCATACGAGAGTCTCTTCAACAACTAGGACATTCATTACCAAGAAACAACTCTAGAGTAATGGATCTCATGCATGCGTTTTATGACAATGCCAAACATGAAACTATTATTGAATTAGATTCACTAAAAAAGAATAGGAAAGAATTCACAAAACATTTCCAGTTCAGCTAAGAAATCTAGTGTACTTTCTTTAGCTTCAAAAACTGAAATTATTAAGTTATCTAAAAAGACTGTCTTGAATATTTCTTATGTGGAAACCAATTTTGACGAAGAGCAAATCGAACAAATTACTCACCAGAGTCAGAGTAATGCATTTTTAAAGGAAGCCATGGAAAAATCAATTCATAAGTTTCTTGAAGACTCTGAAGAAAAACTTACGAATCCCAATACCTTTGACTCTGCTATATGACTAGTGCGGACCGGGTCTCTGACGAATTACATGTTGTCTTTTTGAGAGGCTGCTCGCTGTTTTACCATATTTCCTCAACATCCTTTCTCCTTCCAGGAGATTTATTTTAACTTTATCTTCCGTCTTTTTCTTCTTTTGGAAATTAATATGTTTTCCTTTATATGAGATCTTTATTCGATTTGGGTATGCTGTCGTCTTTAATGCCCAACAAGAAATGTAATGAGTGCAACAACTTCTCAGAACTTATTGTTGGACTACTAAATGCAATGCGTAATCGTGTTCCGCCTTTAAATCGTAAACAAATATTTAGATTCTTGATGATTGATTCTAATTCAAAAAAAACAATCGTCTCTACAAAACGTTAGACTATTTTCCTTTGATTCATCTACCGATATCAATACCTTTAGTGTGTTTAACGGTTTTTAGCTCAGGGAAATTCTTTACTTTCTCTACGTTCGCTGGGTCTGGTTTAACTCTGTCTCTGAAGATGATATGACCACTTCCGACTCGGCCCACTTGCATTTCGTCAGTTTCACTTTCAAGTTTGCGTCAATCAGTCTTTTGGATACTCCTTCTAGATGTTCTAAGTGCTTTTCCAGATCCAGAGAGAATATTATAACATCATCAATGTATACAATCACGTGGCTTGTGAGTTCTTTTGATTCTATATCCTACCTACTCTGGTATCCGGATATAAACGTATTGGTCTAACTTCCAGGTTGACTACTCTAATTGATATTCTGCCATTGACTACACGACCCACACTGTGAGTGACTTGTATATTGTATTTCTCATAGAACTTTGCATCTGGTTCGAATACAACTTCACCTTCCCAACTATTGCCTGTGGCTATGAAACATACTGTTTCTGCTCTAGGTGTGATTATAGTTGTATTATCTATATATGCTGTATCATCATTGTAAACCTTTCTCTTTTTCCCCCAAATCGGATTAGCAATCAGGTTGCACAGTCGAATACGACTCCTTTTAGTTTTTTTAAAATGTCCATTCTTAATAAGAATTCTGCCGGACTTCTCATCACTATGATGTCGTGGTGAAGCTCTTGATCACACAGCATTATTTGACATGATAATTACCCAATAATATTTAATTATGAATCATTTGCTCCTGTTAATGATACACCTGCCGGTTTCAACGATTGTAATTCATGTTGGTTTAGCGTTTTTGCCTCGATTATGGTACCGTCTGCCCCTGAATCAATCACTGCATCAATCACTGAATCAATCACAGAGTGCCAGTTGACCTTTATTTTTATCATTTGATTCTTGTCTAAATTCACCAAATAATTTACCATAAAGATTGTATCGTGAGAGATACCGATTATATTGGCTCTGATTTGTTCCTCTTCTAATATTTCCCGGTCGTTCAGTTGTGGATTATATTTCTTGAATTTGGCTTAGAGTGTCTCCAACTCCTCCGTTGGATAATGAACTTTAGGTGTTTCTGGTAATGTTGAGCGTGTCAAATTGTTGAATATCGTATTCTCTCCGAATTTCCATTGGTATTATCTTGTTCTGAAAATTTTGCATATGTAAGATCGAACCCATCTTTCGGTGAGAATAGCAAACTTCTCAGGGTTGGCAACTGTACATACCGTTGGTTTCTCTTAAGTTTGAGTGATAATATTGCAAATTTCTGATGTAAACTGTCATATTCACTTTCTGACCCGTAAATTTCCTTTGATTGCTCACTCTTTAAATCTCGACTTTCTTTGCTGGATGATCGGTTTTTTGTTGTAGTAATGTTTTCGCGATTGATTTGGTTTCGAAGATGTCTCTCGAGAACCTCTATTTCCTTCTCCCTTTGAACTGTTATCTTCCCGATAACTAGAATACTCTTCCATCTCTATTCCGATTACCTCGTGTTTTATCAAATTTCTCATTTGAATCTCTTTGATCTCTGTTCTGTGGTGTTTGAATAATGTGAACTCTGCACATATTGAATATAGTCCTAATAGCAGTTTCCAAGACCAACCTCCAATTTTGAATATGCAGTACGTTGACATTAGTCGTGTGATTAGCAACTTTAAAATTACAAATATTGCATAAATTCCCGAACAACCAGCTACAAAAATACCAAAATTGGTAAACAGTCCCCCATATTTTCATCATCACATTCTTGGCTGCTTTTTTATAATGTTCTGGTTCCAAGAGTAGATTGTAATCTGATCGCATCACACCATCTTGGTAAATTGTTCGAATAATCTCCGTTATGTTTCTTTCTCTGACTCGTGGGAATAAGGAGGTCCTTCTTGCTTCCTCTATGTCGTCGGGCGTGTAAATTCCACCCCTGGATAATTGGTTCAATGACTTGAATCCGATTGTTTCTATTAGTTGTATCTGGTTAGTTGTATCCCAACAGGTTTGCACTCAAAACTATATATAGCTTCTCCTATTATTCTGCCTAACATTCATCTTCAAATAGCATTAGGGTAACCAGTTCTGGATTAACAATCGATTTCGAACTATTTCGTGGTTTAGCTTACAGTCGTTTAATATCACCTCCTGATGCATCTCCTGCATTAGCCCTTGCGAATCATGTTATAAAATTTTATAATATAAATAATCTATCCTATTATTTATATAATTTGTAATTTTAACATCCTTCACGTGTAATGCCTATGCTGTCGGAATATATTCTGTAGATAAGAAATTTCTTTTCTAATTTGTTTTGTACACTTTTTTTCCACACTTTGACTTTTTCTCTTTTCTAAAAAATTGAATTTCTTTCGTTTTGCTTTCCGATATCAACACCAGAGGTGTGTTTTCCCCTCCAATGTCTTCTTTTGCTCGCTTGTTGATTCTCTTTATCCCAAACTTGCTCTTGATTCAGTGAATCGCGATATTTAATACAATTCAACTTCGTGAATGTTATTTTCTTGAGTAACACCATTTCACAGTGGTCTCTCATCTGCTCGTATATCAACACGATAGTTCCCTTTCTACAACTACCATATTTAGAGTTAAGTTGCGGGTATGTCATTAGTTTTCATCAATTTTAATTCATCTCTGTATTCGAGCTCAAGAGCATTATAGACCGAAGGTAGTGACCAATATTAGTAAGCACAATAATGGCTGTAAGACTAAAATAGGTATGTCTGATTTTAAAATTTTATTAAAAAATTTCGATAATTATTGGGAACGTATAATTTGTGAGGCGTTATTGATAAAGTCATTGAATCCGAAAATTAATGTACAGAATGCAGTGAATACTTGTGTTTTAAATGTCTTTAAATAATTGTTCGTATATTGTATGTATCGATTGTTGTTGTTAAATTAAATAATTAATAAAATTTTTAAATTATTAAATTAAATTCTAAATGTTAAAATTTAAAAAAAAATATATTATTTTAATTATAATTTTTTAAAAAGAATGAAATGTTTTTATTTCTCACTGAGCACGAAGTAAAATTGATGACACAGACGTTCGTCGCCGACAAAATTGACGAGGCAATATTTGCTGGTCCATGGAAATATAAATATAAAAGAATGCTAAATGGTGATAACTCTCTTTTTTTCTAAAAATTGTGAGGTTGGGATTGAATGGGTTTTTTTATCTGATGTAGGGATTCGATTGTCTATATTTTTATGTGCAAAGGTATGGCAGAAATGACATAATACCAATAATTTGGCTGGTGTATGCTGACAAATGGTGTGCATCTGGAAATTTAAATGCCTTCGATTACAGCCATTTTACGATGATCCATCAAAAAAATTACATGGATCTATTGACATAAGTAAGCACTTTAGCATTCGAAAGGTTTTTATTATAAGTATTTTGAATAACATAAATTATTGCTAATGGATTTATCTAAATAATTTTGTATTGAGATATTATTAATAATAAATATTTATATCGTATTCCCAGAGAGGTTTTTACATGATGCTCAACTATTATGAAAAGAATTGCACTCCTCATAAATCGCTGGATTCGTTTGAATTTTCAATTTTATAGTATAAAAATAACAATAATCATGTAATTTACCAACAAATTTAAACAAACAAACCAAGAATGAAATTTTTATTTTATGTTTATATTGATAATATTATTTAATCTGCTGCAATTATATAAATATTCATGAACTATCGAAAACTTGAAATTTTAATTAATTTGTTTCCCATAATTTACATAATTTCTTCCCTAATTGCTGTCTTATCTAGTTTTGTTAGTTATACTAAAAGTTCAATTAAGTAAATATAATTTTAAACATTTAGTGAATTTCAAACCAAATGTTCCTATTTCTGTCACAGTGCTAGTTTTTGTTCAATTATTACAAAATTATTATGTAATTATTGTAACAATTTTATCCAGTGACGGCTCGTCCATATAAGCAATGCAAGCATTGCTTGCACTTCAATTTTGAGAAATTCTATATTTTAAATTTTTAATCTTTTAAAAACTACTTTTGGCTACTAAAGACAATTTTTATGATTTAGTAATTAAAGAATTTTGTAGAAAAACAAGAAAAATTCACTTGAAAAAGGCAGTGCCGAAAATTCGTGAGTATCAAAAAACTTCGATATATTACTGATTTATAGTCTTCAAGCTCTCTTTTTAATAAAGAAGAATTGAGTTTATATATAAATAAAAAAAATTTTTGATTTTTTTTTTATTGATTTGACAACATTTTTGAGTACGAGCCGCCACTGATTTTATCATAACTTTTAATAGACAATTTTTTTAATAGACAACATGACATTTTTATTTCAATTATATCTGAAAATCGACTTTTTTCAATCGAGTAATGTATTTATATAATGTATTTATGTAATGTATTAAGTATTTATATTAAAACTATTTTTATTAAAACTATTTTAAATATTAAAAACTGTTTTAAATAAATTAAACTAATTGATTTAAATTTTTATCTAACAAAACTTGTGAAATCTTATTATTTAAGATGGTGAATATTTATTTTTTTTTATTTATTGTCAAAAATTATAATTCAATAATTCAATAAGGATATCGTGAGGTGGTGAAATGAAAATTAAAACAAAATTTATAAAATTTAATAATTACAATAAACAGTTCGTTAATAAAATCTAAAAGAGAAAAACAAGCAGCTACACACGAAGCCTAAATTAATCAATATAAAATTCCCAGAACACTTCTGATCCATCAAATTGATATAAACATCGTGGACAATCCAAGAATCAGTGCTAGCTAGATTAAAATTTGTTACTAAATTCCGACAATAGAAAAAGACAGAAACATTTCTGGCAATTAAAAATCGATAAACATCGTAACTGACGCAATCGCAAACTGCGATGGATAATTTCACTTCGGCTAATTGCGACTGATTGTTGAGAAGCTGTTCGAACGGATTATCATTGAACTTGTCGATGTCACCAAACGTATTGAAAATCTTGCTATTATCGTGCAATCGCCAACTGCGATGGTGATGGTAGTGGGTAAGCAGAGGAAACCGCACCAGACTGCTGCTGGTGATGCTGGTGATGTGGGTGTCAATCAGTACCAATTTGCTGGTGTTCAAGTAGTATATCCTGTCGGGATTCGGGAGAATGTCGTCTAAATATGAATTATTCGGTGATTTGTTTGTCAGTAGACTTTTGAATTCCATTGTTTGGATTTCCTTACTGTTTCTAATGCCACATTTAATACATTTCCATACTTCATGACATCGTTCTACAAACAAGAGCGAGGATCCTTCTAAAACGAAATGGTAAATGTTTTCGGAGATTTCTTTACAAAAATCGATATTCGTTCCGTTGTAGTCGACATCGAAGTTGGTAATTTTTAAGCTTTCCAAAACTGGTAAATTACTAAACGCATACTTTTGAAGTTTAATTGGAGTGTGATAGTTGTTGTTGTGGATATGAAGATGGGTAAGCTTTGATAGATTGAAAAATGAATACGAACTGATTTTGTCGGACACGATTTGTAGGTTAATCATTTCAATATTTTGCATGTTTGCAAATAATTTCTCGGGAATAAATATTTTTCGGTTTAAAATCAACGAAAACGATTTGAGAGTTTTTTCAGATGACTTTAAAAACTGCCATTCTTTTGGATCGAATTTCCCAAGTAAATAAATTGATTTCAAATTCGTTTGTGATAAATTTTCCATGAATAAAACATTCAAATCTGTCAAAGGCATTAATAAATTTTCGAGTTTCGGGGCGGCAATTAACAGAGCAGACAAATTAAATGTTTTTAAATGACCACTCAACACAAAGGTCGACAAACTGCTCAAGGTTGGAATATTTCTGAAATCAACTTCATAGCTACAGTTTTGATCAATCACTTGTAAATTTAACGAATCAATTGAATTTCGCCATTTTTCATTTTCAAATGGCAAAAAAAGATTTGGAGTTTTCCAACATTGAAATTTACAGGAAAGTTTCTTACCAACAAATGAGGTTTTAGTGATACACCAATTTTTATTAGAATTTCTTGAAATATTCCCAGAATACGCACTCGCACATTTAAATACAAAATAAATCACTGTCACTATCTTACAGATATTAAAAAATGATGTCATGACTAATGGAAGTTAATTGGAATATTTTTTTCACATTGAAATCTTGTTTTACATTTTCTCCTATTCGTTCAATATGACCGGTTAAAGTAATTTAACTTATTTCTCACGAAATTATGTTTTAAATAAACATTATTTGTAATTTTAAATTAACCAATGAAAATTGAAATAATAAACTAACATATTTTTGTTTAACCTATGCAAGAGTACTGTTAATTAAAATAAACAGTCAGTAATTCCAACAAATAAAATGTGATGAATTTTATCACAGATTTTTAACAAGTCAAATTAAAAATAAAACAATCTATTTTGTATGCCGAAGACTTAAATATTACACAGAACAATTAATTATTTTTTTTATTAATTGTGTGTCGATTAAATTAAGCGGTGTACTGTTTATTTTACAAGAGTACATGCCAATATTTGACGAATGTCGAAATCATAGAAATATCTATTATTTGGAAATTCTTTACATGTTAAAATTAAATTTAAATAATTCTCCATTAAACTAGGATTGTAATTTCGAAAAGTTTGAAAATAAAGCTTCAGTTTTTGAAATAGTAAGATGATGAATCCAATAATATAGCATCATGATTGTTTTGAAGACTTTTTATAAACATTTATCCCTTGATAAACTAATCACCGATCACATGCCGTCAAATTGGCCATGACATGAAATCAAGGTTCCATTGAATGCTGATTCGTTGGTTCTACATAATTTATTAGTAAAAAACAAAACATTCTTGATTTGTCGTTGCAATTCCAATCCAAATGAAATGCTGAAATGAAAATCGATGATAATTTATCAAATCACAAAATTCAAGATACGAAATGTGTATTTATCTCAATATCAACAGTTTCAATGTAAAGTAGTACATATTTATGCAGTATAAGACTGCAAAGCATTATAAGCATCAAAATTTAGAGTACAAAGGTACAAGATCAATATAAAATCATTTCAGTTTTTATTAAATATTACCGAATTCAGTATCTAGTCAGATGTGACAATACACAATATTTATTAACATAATTGAATTTTGTAGCTAATTCACATCTACATTTTTCCTTTTCCTTTCGCAACACCTCCTCGAGGAGGAGTTATAGGACGATTGCCTTGATTCAATGAATTATAGGGAAATTTCTTTTTGTCAGCTGGCTTTAATATCTAAATGAAATTTTAAATTATGATAAAATAAAGACAAAAATTCTCAAATTTATTTCTAATTTTAAGAATAATTTTAAGAACTTGGGACAATACAGGGACAATCATTACATTTTCAGCATTCAAAAAGCTTTCGTACATAATTATGAATTTCATTATCATTTACCTAATTAATAAAATAATTACAGATCAATTAAAATTATTTAACCCATTTGCTGGTCTAAAGGTATATACTCGCGCCTGGTTATGGTAAACATATTGCGCATGCAAATCTTGAATTTAAAAAAAATCTTAGCTGCTCTACACGAACAAACTCGTTGCATCTAAATTTATCAAACCGTTCAACACGAATAAATACGCAAATCACTGAAATATGAGCACACAGCGAACACAAAATCTCAAAATGTGTTGTGCAGCGAAACGGTTTAAATTTGCGAATAAAATTTTTTTATTACACTTAGATTTTAATGTTGACAATGTATTTTATAGTTTTTGGAAGGACTGAGAAAAATCAAAGCTTTCAACCAATTAAAATATTTAACTAAGAACTTGATTATCAACGTTTCGCGAAGAGAAGTATGTATCAAATTTTAAAATGACAATTGATGAAGTATTAAAGCAATGGCGCAAGTTGCATCTTTCTAAATCTTACGTTCATCAAATCTAGGTATATTACTTTCAATAATTCAAAAAACCGTTAAACACAACTTAATGTTAATGTGTGGCGCAAAAACTTAATAAAACGTATTTTCATCGATAGAGCCTATTCGTCAAGTTTCAGTTTGATCGGATGAAGTGGGTTAATTCGTCCTCTCAAGATTTGCGTTTCACATCTATTTAATACCGACAAAGTTATAAAGAACTTTAAAAGTTCAGATTTATGAAATGGGGAAACTTATAATACAAATTTTAAACGGCTTGTCTTCATGAAGTGAAAGAAAAAGCAAAAATTATTTTAAAACAATTAAATGTAAAATTTTTATAAAAAGTTCAATCATTTGGCATGATTGACCATGTGTAATCAAGGCCGTAACAAGGCATTATTGCGCCCTTAAAACCCGAATTCAAATCAGCCTACTATAATAATTATAATATTCATGTTGAGGTTGTTAACTATGTATTCATCTCCAGCTATCATAATAAGTAGTAATGCTATTAAAATTCTGTTGCTAATTAAAAAAATGACAGGAGGCCATTTTGTGGACTAACATTTTCCAAAATACACACCTTCGAAGGCACGCTAATGGACCAGTCCAATCAGCAATGTTAAAGATAGGCTAGTTTCTGTGTCGTTTTTTTCGTGCAGGCCATTTGAAAATTTCTTTTATTTATATTTTGTTATTTTTTGGTAACATTAAAAAAATGTTACATTTCAGTTGTGCGCCCTGTGCGACTGCACCACTCGCACCACCTTTGTTACGGCCCTGTGTGTAATACAGATTTAAACCTTTTATTAAGTAAATATAATAATGGAAACGGTTGTAAAATTAATTGAGATAAATAAAATTTGATTTGATGCTACATCAGGCATTTTATGAACCTTTAACGTTTAAATGAAATTTGGCTTAATTTTTCTTTTCTTTTTAAGAAACATTATGATCAAGTTATTATAATTATTTAAAAAAAACATTCAATTGCTCGAAATAAAATAAATACGTGGTAAATTACAAGTTTCATCGAATTAATATTTTTTACAGAAATAAATCACAATTTCCAAATCATTAAATTGTCCATAAATGCATTTCCCTAAAAATATATTGATTACTTATTATTTAATTAACAAATTATTTATTTTTCTTTAATAAAACTACAAATAAAAACAACTGCCTCATATTTGTCATGCAGATTAATTAATTTTTGGAAACCAGCAGGTTTTCTACGAGGAAGATTCGCGATATTTATATCAATCATTAAAAACACACATATTTCGTTCGGAAAGATATTGAGTAAATATTTAAAAATGAACAACTGATGCATGCAATTAAAATGTTNTGCATGCAATTAAATGTTACATCAGAAATTATAAAAATCAGATGACCAAAATTAATAATTTTTTCATCAAACTAACTTGAAAAGAACACATCAACGTTTCATCAACTGACATCATTGCTCCAGCATTATCAAATTCTCCACAATAATTAGGAGCAGAAAAATAAAGTTACCAATTGTCGTTTGGCAAAGAATTCATAACCATCTTCTACAACCTCAAAGAAAACTGTAACAATTTATTTTCAATCAAAAAAATACTTGATGAGCTCGACAAATCAAATCTAGATCATGTTTATGTAAAAATTTAGCCACAACTTCAGCTCCAAAAGTAAAGCTAACACCACGGTCATTCTCACCCCAGCCCATGGTTTCTTTGTCAGGATCAGACCACAACAGGTCACAAAGTAGACCTTGATCTGGCACATCTGTTGGTCTCATTATACGACGAATTTGTTCCATGGATTGTAGATCTGGTGAAAGACCTCCATGACAACAAAATATTTTTTCATCAATTATTGCAGCGATTGGTAAACAATTGAAACAGTCAGTAAACGTTTTCCAGAGTTTAATATTATATCGTCGTTTACCTGTAAAATTGATTCATCAAAATTTACTTAGTATTTTTAATTTTAACCTAATATGTTAATTTTTGAATTAACATTTATTAAAATCATTTTATTTTAAATGTCAAAATTAATTTAAATTATTTTAAGCTGTTAAATAGAATAATTAATCCATTAAAAATAAAATTACTATCGACCATCTCAAATATTAATTATAATTAAGAATGACTGCTTATTCATAAATTTCTTTATTGAATGTCAATAACAATTTAGTAAATAATATTTTTGATGAAAATATTAATCAGTTAATTATAAAATTTAATTGAATTTTTTCTAAATTAAAAAAAATCAATATTTGATAAATAATTTAACATTTTGCAAATAGTCGCTCACAAATTGCTGGGAGATCGGTAATAAAAGCACCGCTTCTTTCTAAAATATACAAAAGCTAATTTACTTGCTCCTTATAATTTGAATTTCTAAAAACGCTGCATACATAAATGTCTTAAAAATAAAAATATGACGATTTGTCTTCAATTTAATATTTTCTTTAGAAATTGTGACCAATTAAAAGTTCGCTTTGAAAGTTCTAAGTCTCTACTAAAAAATATCATGTCATAAATATTAAAAGGTCCATTCAATATGTCTGGTAAATCAAAATTAAAAAACAGATCAATATTTTATGGAATATTAAATTTATTGAAGAATTGAAGAATTGAAGAATTGAATTAAATTTATTAATTAATTTCCTTTGAATTTAAAATAAAATTAAAAATAAGACTTACATAAACAATCTGAAAAAAATTTTAGAAAAAATTATTTTAAATTAAATAGTTTTATAGGAAAGGATTTTGTAAAAACAAATTTATCAACACTAACTCTACCTATGTTAATGAAATAAAAAAAACTTTAAAACGATTTATTACAGATTTACACATACCTCTGTATAATTGTCAAAAATTATGATTTTTTAATTGTTGAAATTCAAATTAGATAATAATTTTTGCTAATTATAAAACATGGCTAACCAGTTGGACTCGAAATACAACTTATCATAGTTATCATACTTGAATTTTTTGGAACCTTTTCGGGAAATTTATCCTGAAGTAGCGGAGATAACGAATATTTGGAAGGAAAATGATAACAGAATATAACAAAAAATGTGATCAAGTAAATATTTTAACTTCATTGGTAATTCAATTATGTATTTTAATTATAAATTTTGTTTTTATAGTGACTCGTGTGTAAACTTTATTTTTTTACTAAAAATTTGAAAGACGCTAACCAATGTTTCAATTTATATTGATTTTACTGTACATTTGAAAGAAAAAAAATTTTATCACGTAGGATAAATGTGCGTTGAAAATTCAAATAATTTGTCTTTATTTGAACAATAAAATGTATTTACTAAGTATCCTTACTTCTTGTGTTTACAGACAGCATAGATAGCTCTGATCAATATGTTTTAAAATAATATCGTGGATTGAAGAAGGTTATTATTCGTTTTTGGGTAACAACAAGGCAGAAAGTTACAAGAGTCTTGTTGAACTGCAAATTGAGATTAAAAAAGTCATTCAAGATTTCGATTGACTGCTTTTGACTAAATCTTATTACTGTTATTGTCGGAAATGGAAAAGCACTCAGCAGACATAGAGTAGAAGTAGAGACGATACCATAAAGGATATGATGAGCAGTTATGGGCCACTAAATCTGTAAGTTCAATTGTCAGGATAATGTAGTTTATAAAAGCACTACTCAGTTCTGAACTTTTGATTGGCGTTTTTCAATCAAAAAATACATGTAAAACTGTGTTTGTTTCTATGTAATTATATATGTGAAATGACCGGCTAATATGTGATATTAAAATATTTAATTTCTAATTTTACACTGAAGCAAAATATGAAAAGGAATTTAGGGAATTCTATGTTTATTAATATAACAACTTTTAATTTTATTATTAATTATTTATATTTGCCATTTTTAAAGGTATTGATTAAAAAATAATTGAAGTTCAAAAAATCGATTTTAATTTTTGCAAATTAATGAACTCGTTTAAATTAAATTTGTATGAGGAAAATAATTTGTTATATGTAATTGAATATCGATTGATTAATTATAATTTATATAGCAAAATAGAAAATTGTTAATTTAGAATTTTTCTAGAAAGATGAGTTGACAAAATTAATGTTCTGCTCATTTTATGTAAATTTAAATAGAATATAATAGTATTTTTGATATTGATAATATAATTGACATTAAGCGAGAAATCTAATTTGAAACGATAGTGTTACATTTGATAGTATTATATTTAATACTAGAATTACAACATTAATTATTAAAACAGTCAATTCAAGAAGCCATATTATGTAACCTTATGAATATAAATTTGTAAGTAATATTTTTCAATTAAGCATTTTTAACTTATTGAAAATAAAATTTATGCGTAGAAAGAAAGTTATTTTTAATGAAAATCAAATAATCTTAGTATATTTTACTTTAAAAACTTTATAAATAATTTGTTAAACTTACATTCATCATAAAATCCATAAATTCTGTTAATTGATGCACATTCATGGTTACCACGAAGTAAAAAGAAATTTTCTGGATATTTAATTTTGTATGCCAATAGCAAGCAAATTGTTTCCAAAGATTGTTTTCCACGGTCAACATAATCACCAAGAAACAAATAATTTGATTCAGGAGGAAATCCACCGTATTCAAATAACCTCAATAAATCAAAATATTGACCATGGATATCACCACAAATTTTTAATGGTGCTTCTAATTCCAATAAAATTGGTTGACTGAGAAATATTTCTCTTGACTTTAGACATAAACCACGAATTTCACTTTCAGTTAATTGAACATTCTTTCCTGGTCGAGATCCTCTTACTGAAATATTATTTATTACAAAGTCATAAAAAGTATTTGTTTAAAAGGAATTTAAAAAAGCATTAACCTTCTAAAAGCCTTGCAATTATACTATCTAAATTTAATTTATCTGAATCTGCCATTATTTGTTTTGGTTATGCTAGCAATAGATGCTATTTTAAATATTTTAGTTTTAATGCAATTAAACAAATTATTTTAAAGGAATTGTAATTCAATAATCAATATCCAAAAATTATATATCTTAAAGAATTCTAAATTTTGATTTAAAATATATTATTATTTTATTTATTGAATCCATATTATATTTCAATTTATTAATAGAAATTTGAAAGAATTTATTTTTATTTCATTGTAGTTTAAGTGTTTTAGTACATTTTGACAAATTTTATTTAAAATTAATTTTAAATAAATACAGTATAACTTGTCCAAAAAGTATATACTTTATTACAATTACATCCACGTTAAGAAGTAAGGTACTTTTAAATGAAGTATTATTGTTACCACTATGTTGTTATTTGTCCTTTGTGTTTTAAGTACACCATCTTCAATAAACACAAAAAAAGTGTACTTCTTGAACAGGTTCCGTACTTCACCAATAAATACTATATAGTAGGTAGATGTGAGCCCGATGGACTGCTATCAGCTATCACGCATATACTCTCCTCCACTACCCCACCCAGAAATAGCACCAGTGTTTTAATCTCACAAACGAGTTTTGTATTTAAGGATCTTGGTGGTAGATAATTCAAATGACAATAGTGGTTGATGATGATTCTTGATGATTTTTCTAATCACGATGATGCAGGCATTGTTAACACTATTGGTCTTAAAAATCGCAATAGCAATAATTATTTCAAGGATGTTAATGCTACTAAGTGTGGCACTAGTGATAAGGGCGACACTAATTGATACAAGATGATAGCCGCAATACCAATGGCAACAATAACAACTACCATAATAATCATAAAATGAGTCTGATAATAATAATTCTAGTAGTTCTAATACTAACTGTGGTCATAATGAAGACAATAATGCAAATAATCATAGAAAAATTAGTGATAATAATAATAATAATAATAATAATAATAATAATAATAATAATAATAATAATAATAATAATAATAATAATAATAATAATAATAATAATAATGACAATTTTAAATTTTCAATTTTAAGTAAGTTTTAAGACTTGATTTTAGATCACATATCAGATCATTATTCAAGTAATTAAATATTACTTTTATTCAAAAGTTTTATTATAATTTATTTTTAATTTTTTCAGCTTCCTTAGGAATTTATGCATAAAATTAATTTTGGAATCATTTCAATTTAATATAAGTTAAATCCATTTTTAACTATAATTTATTTAAGAAAGTTAATTACCACATACATCATTTTTAGGACTTTTAGGCAAGAAACAGCGATTATGGACAAAATAGTTTGTCCAGTCTTCTTTCTTGAGCTCAATTTCCAGAGCTTCTTTGACAATTTCAAATCTACTTGGAAAGGACATTGAGCTGAATTCATTTTCCCTTAATTTCAAAAATGAGCTGTTGTAAATTCGTTCTCATTTTGTCTTTCTTCCGAGGGCTTATATTTATCACGATTCGTCAATATAAAAAAGTTCTTTGTAACGCCAAACCTCTTATAGGAATCACGTCACACATTCCATCCTACTTTCCAAGACGTGATCCGAATTTCGTGCAGCCACACATGGTTTGACTTTTTTTAAAGAAATTATATGATTCTTTAGAATGGTTGTTTTGCAGACATTACAATTTTGTTCCTGTATAAAATTGCGCATTTCTTCCAGTGAAGCATAAAATTTTATTCCAATAAATTTTAACAAATTATTTAAATGTTCTCATGAAATAATTTGTTTGCTGCCACCACTTTTTCCTTTGGATAACCCCACAAATCTAGTAACTATATATTATTTTTTTGACAGAATTTTTGGAGATTTCTAATAATCTTCCAAAATTATAATAATCTTCGCAATTTTCCATGGCACTGGTTAATTTGAATATGTCAAGTTCTGAAATTCTATAAAAAATATTATATTTTAAACTAAAGTTAATAAAGCTTATGATTTTCGAGATTTTGATAGTATGTCGACATTTTTTACTATGTGTTGTGCTTATGTGTTAAATATATTTATCTTCCTTTTCTCACTTTCTATAATAAAGTTTTTATTCATTAATAAAATTTTATATATAAGTGAGTTTGTGTAGTTCAAAGGATCTGCATATTGGGATTTACCTTCATGAAGCGAAGTAAGACTGCAGTTTACGAATGCACGAAATCTGGTAACTTAAAGCGAATTTCTTATAAAGTGATCTGTCGCTGTACATCTGAGGCGTGTGTGTTCTGCGATCAGGAATGGATTTAAGAAAACATCAATTGAGTTTTATGAGGAAGAAACGGAAGACGGAAACATTTATGGCCAGCTTATTGATATTTTTTTGGACGATGAATATTTTACAAGCAATGACTTTTAGATAAAATTTTTGTTTTTTTACAAAGCTCCTATTTTTTAATAAGCTACAATTTTTTACTTTGGTTCGAAGAAAAGCTTACTAAGCTACTAGCTCAACCAGCGGGCCACAAATGGTCTGCCAAGCTTATATGTAGAGACTTTTAACATGTGGAATTAGGTGTATGTTCGGCCCTAAACACATTTGTTATCAAGGAATCGTTTGGATACACATTACTTTTGAGTTTTACTTTTTTCACTATTGTAATTTTTGAAGAACAGTATGTGTTTCCGCCGATTTTGGCGTTTTTTACACCAAACACCACTGAGATACATTCTCTATAGTGGTGGTTGGCGTGTAAAATTTCACTCACCAATTGGCTGTATCATCATCAATTTGAATATGAATTTGATAATGAATGTTTTTTGGAAATTTATTTTAGCCATTTTAGAAATGGCTTTCAGGTAAGATATTTAATTTTAAGTGAAGTTTAAGTCTTGAATTTAAGTTCTTAAATTTTACTTTTACTCAAAATTATAATTATAAATTATTTTTAATTAATTTTCAGGGATTTTTGATATTTTATGACATTTATTTTTATGACAAGTATTTTGGAATATTTTCGAAAAAATGTGAGTCAGATATGTTTTTAATTATAATTAAATAAATGAATTACCAAAAATATGTATTTTTCTAAAACATTTTGGGAAAAATCCCCGAATAATAAAAATAAAATAATTTTTGTAATTTTTTTTTCTGAGCTCAATATGAGGAGCTTCTTTCAGGAAAGGAAATATGGATTGAAAAGACATTGAACAAAATTCATCTGCTCTTGAAATTTCATTAAAAATATATTTTTAAAAATTTTCAGCGATCTTTTTTTTTCCAAAAATTGTCTAAAATAGAATTATTATAGAAATGTATCTCAGCGGTGCATTTCGATGAATCAAAAGTTTGTATGTGTTTTTAGTATGTGTTGTGTTTGTGTGCAGTTTTTAATTTTTCTTCCACTTTTCAGATTTCTATAGTATAGGATGTATCTGACTGCACTCTAAATGAGAACATCAATGTGAAATCAGAGTAAGTATGTATGTTTCTATAATGTAAGATTATTGATTTTTTTGTTATATTATAGGAAATGCATCTCAGTGGCGTTTGGTGTATCGCGTCTGTGTGCGCGTTATTACAGCAGACTGCTATTCGGAGTAGTGTGCGCACACAGACGCGAAGAGTTGGTAAATTTAATTTTTATGTTAATGGTAATTAATTAGTTTTTGTAAATTGATTTTTTATAAAGTTTTAGCATATCACAATATAAGATAAGTCTACAAATTCACAAAGTAAAGATAAAGGTAATGGAGCTACGTTTGTCCCTATTGAAGTGCAAAGAATTGCTTATGAATCTGAAAGATACGCTTTTGATTTAATGAAAGAAGGATTACGAAATAAAGAAAGGCACGTATATATGAAACCTGATTTGTCTCCGGTGATAAATGTAAGTAGTGATGTTCTTGAAATGATAACAGTTGTATTTGATTATGTTTCGAAAGTCAATAAATACATTTTTGGAATTCCTCTTCTGAGTAATTGTGTTAGACAGAAACAGTATGCTGATTAGCAATATGTACTATTATTATTCTGTAGTATATAATTTTTAAAATTTCAAAAATGTTTTCTAAAAAAAGTATGGGTTTTATGGTTTTTTCGTCATGCCAGTAGTGTAGCGGCCCGTGTAACTTTACAAGTATGATGCATAATGAAAAAAAGGTACACCTAATTCCGAAATATAAGAGTTTCTATAATACACGTTGGTGTGCACAACAGTGTAGGTGACTTCATTTTCTTCAAGTAAGTTTTTTTATTTTAAGTAACTTTTAAGGCTTGAATTTTGATTTTATATAATTATGAGATCATTATTCAAGCTTAGAGGCTTAACTTAGTTTTCGACCGCCTTAGTTAACTTATTTTTGGCGCCCTTGACAAATTGACAAATTTCAGCTTTGCGACTTTTTCAATTGTTAGAAAAAAATAATTGAATTTCTCTTATTTTATTTATGACAATAAATACATAGCCTGACAGTGACAGTCATACAACGTGGATATCAGTTTATTATTTACTAAATAATCCTAAATAAATAGGTGGATAAAACTGGATATTGTTGCGTTAATACAGACTACAGCAATACTTGAAGTATCATGTATTATCTCATATCCGGCCACGAAATTTTACACCTTCATCTGGCCAACCGACTATATTTTGTAGTTCCCTGTAATTTAGGATTTCACTAACATTTTACAGTTCTTAATTTCCCATCTCTGTCCAGTGGCATTTATTCCCTCTCCCGTCCCAATAATCGTGGCGCAAGCTTCACCTTTATTTTAAAATTTTTATTTCGCCTCATGTTTTTCACATTTATCTTATTTATCCCTCTTATTTATCTTATTTATTTTTTTATCCTTATTTATCTTTATTTATCTTATTTCTTATTTATCCCTCCCTTATTTGTTCAATATCGTAAGTGGCACCGTTCCCTTCCCCTAGTAGGACGTCCCTGTCGCTGTTTACTATGTTCTAAAAAGTTCAAAATGTCATTTTATTAACGGTAGAAGCAAGGATGGAAATTTTTAAATGTACAGCTTTTGATATATTCAACAATAAATATAATCGACATTGTACTTAAATAGACACAAATGATAGTTTTGGCAAATTATATTTTCGAAGTAACTTCCTTTCACTATAGGCAATAAAATTAGATCAAATAAATGCATTACTGATGCAGCCAGAATTAATTTGAAACAATAAAGTGGCACGAAAATAAATTCAAAGAATTATCAAATTTTGAAATTGAGTCAATTTAAATTTCTTTAAGAATGATGAACGATGCAAGAAATTTGTTAGTATTTTTGGAGTATTATTCATTTGTAAATTATCTTAATAGATTATTTTAGAGTAACGTGCAACTGCGTAAATTCCTTGATGAACTATTGACAAACGATTGTTAAAAAGCTTACTATCAAATCACTCTTTCAAAGTTTATATTATAAAGTTTATAGTCACTTGGCCAGTTGAGGATGTAAATGTCATACTTTCCTATGTGAATATAATAGTCAAACGACAAACATATTTTCTCATTAGTCTATCCAACATCAAAATATAGCTAGAAGGAAATTGGTTTTGCTTCAAGTTCAATAGAGTAATTGGATTTTAAAATATTTTTACTACAAATTGTAAACAGTTGGCCTGATAAAGGTTATAAATAAAAACAATGGTGTCAATGTGCCGTATTCACTAACTCATTCATAAAGATAGAAACTCACCATTAAACGTTAATTTAAGTAAAACCACACTGATACACTTCTAGTTTTATAGCAAAGGCTCAAAGCTTAACTTTTCTTGCTTTAGTGTTTGCAAAATTAGTGATTATTCCATTGAAGTTTATTTGACTGGTTCGATGGAGAGATGAGCTAGAGATGATGTGCTTTTTGTTGGCCTGAATCTCAAGAAGTTTTTAATAATTTTTAGTTTGCTAAAACTCTTTTCAGCGCTGGCTACTGTGATTGGCATTGTAAGAAATGTTTTTAGACCTCGTTCGACATTCAGGCACGTTTCTTGCAATTTTCATGTAGCCAGAACATTTAAAAGAAAGTGTTGTTGTTTTTTCCCTTCCGGTTCCAGTAGACTGCACTGTTGCTAATAAAATCATATGGACATTTGTATGATAAGAAGCCCCACAAAGGCAGCAGACATAAAAAAAATATTATGATGATTTAAAATATATTTAAATAAAAATAAGAAATTTAGCGGAGCCCTTGTCAACTGCCCTAATGCCAAGCCGTTGTTAATCCACGGTTCAAGCTCTAAAATATTGATTTTTGTCAACCTTTGTATTATAAATTATTTTTAATTAATTTTCAGGGATTTTTTTGATTATTATGAAATTATTTCGATATGTAAGCCAGATATATTTATTAACTATAAATAAATAAAGTAATCACCAAACACATTTATTTTTTACGACATTTAGGAAAGAAGCGGCATATATGGAAAGAATATTTTTTAAAGTTTCCTCATTTCTTCTAAAGATGCATAAAAATTGGATTCTACGAAATTATTTCTCTGTTCTTCTGAAATAATTTATTTTTTTCACTTTGCAAACTTCCCCATATTTTATATCTATAAACTATTGTTACAATCGAGTTTTTGCCAATCCATCACATACTGCAGTATCCATTAGCTCAACTTTCATTTTAACTAGTCAATGCAGATTGAATCTCCTGGTTTTTCTCCCGACTGTCTCAAATAATATTCTCATGTGACTCTTCACTTAAAATAAAGTTCTGCGACCATTAACAAACAATTCGATCTCTAATTGCGTCTTTTCCGAATATCACACAGTCGTTTACAGACACTAATTAATATTTGAAATCCTACAATAAACACAAACGATAGTAATTTTGGTCATCCATATTAAAAAACACGCGAGTAACGAAAATTCAAAGAATTAAAATTCAAAATGGGATAAGATTTTCTGGTCACCTAACACATAACTGTGAAATATCTACTACTGAAAAATATATAAAAGTGAAATATCTACTACTGACAAATATAAAAAAGTGAAATATATACTACTGACAAATATAAAAAAGTGAAATATCTACTACTGACAAATATAAAAAAGTGAAATATCTACTACTGACAAATATAAAAAAGTGAAATATATACTACTTATAAATAGATAAAAGTAAAATATCTCCTATTGACAAAATGTGTATAAAAAGTTAACATGAAATCAAAAATCAATCAAATTAAAGTCTTTAAAATCTGCCTAAAATCTATTGGTCATCTAATGCAGTACTTTGAGAACAATCGTGTTAATTGATAACTGGTTTCAATATCTACATAAAATCAATCAAAATAACAACCTCGTAATTGAATTTACCTGAAATGAACATTCTAATTCTTCATCGACACTCATCAACGCAGCTGCATTGTTGAATTCATTGCAATAATTAGGTGCAGAAAAAATCGTTACCAACTTCCGTTGTGCGAAAAATTCGTAACCATCCTCAACGACTTGATGCGCCCGACACACCAAATCCAGATTGTGTCTTTCCATAAATTCGAATAAGGCTTTTTTACCGAAAGCATAACTAACCCCTCGCATGTTTGGAGCATACATGTCAACCTCGGGATCAGGATCAGACCACAACAGATCACAGGCTATTCCTGAATCTTGAATCTCAAATGGTCGCTTAAAAGAATTAATAACATTTAAATCTTTTAGATTTGGAGAAATACCTTAAAGTTATTATTAAAGATTGTTATATTTTATTTTCAATAAATGTCTACCTCCGTGACAACAAAATATTTTGCTGTCAATGACAGCTGCCAATGGTAGACAATTGAAAACATCTGAAAAAGTTTTGTATAATTTTATATTGTAACGCCTTTTACCTAAAAAATAATAGTAAATTAAATTAAATTGTGTGAAAATAGCAACTTACATTCATCGAAGAAACCATAAATCATATTAACATTCGAACTTTCATGATTACCGCGCAAAAGAAAGAAATTTTCTGGATATAGTACTTTATATGCTAATAATAAGCACATAGTTTCAATTGACTGACTACCTCGATCAACATAATCACCGAGAAATAAATAATTAGCGTCTGGAGGGTTTCCTCCATATTCTAACAATCTTAAAAGATCTGTAAATTGTCCATGGATATCTCCAGCGATTTTTACAGGAGGAAATAATTCTAATAGTACTGGCTGAGATAAAAATATTTCTTTTGATAATAAACATAGTCTTTCTATTTCTTCGTGTTTCAGAGAATTGGAAGTATTTACACCCGCAAGTTTTTTATTCTTACCAGCAGCTTTGCCGACTTAAAAATATAGAATTTTAGAAAAAATTAAGCATTAAAAGTTATACTTGAAAGTAATCTGGTAATGCAATCATTTAAAAATGCAATGTTAGGATCAATTTGGTTATCCATATTATATTAAAAAAGTGTTAACATTATATGGTGATATATAAACAAACTTTAATTGCAAAATTATGATCATTGTGAATTAAAATCGAGCTATTTAATAATTAAACTAATGTTTTTTTATTATTATACATTAATAAAATTAAATCAAATGCAAAATACAAAATTTGTCACAAAATTTGTCATTATAAGCATGAAATAGTATTTTAGTCAATTTAAATGTAAAAATTAACAATTTCACAAAAATGCATTTTTATTTAGAGAAGATTTTAGATACAGAAACGAGATTATAAAGATCATTTGCTCGATTATCTTTTTAAACTCTTAAAAATAGATAAACAAAAACTGGCGACGTCAGAACCTTGCTTTAATGAAATGATAACCAGCGTCGACAAGAATAAGTAGCAAATGAAAGATAAGTGCAAATATAATAGCTATAAATCTGCTGGTTTGGTGGATACACAGACAAACATTAACTATTCTACTATAATATTACTAATGATTAAAACCATCATTTTGTTGAAAATATTCCTTCACTAAATATGGAATTCGATTTACCTTTGAAAGATAGAAAATGTTAAGATCTCGATGAAAGAATTGAGATTCTCAAAGTTGCACTGGTGTTATCTATCTATATATGGTAATATAAAAATACAAAGTTTTATGTTCAAGATATTTATTAAATAAAAATTATTAATCAAAATTTTAATTCTTCTACAAATATTTCCGAAAATATTGTGTGTTATGTTTAGTTAAATGTTATATAATGCTTGTTATGTTGCTTGTGAAGTTTGAACGATTTTGTCGTGTCTCTTCAATTTCCAGAGATAGGAAAGATCTACCTTATTAACTCACAAGTTTGGATTAAATTTGGGACGAACAGACTTATTTTATAGCGCATATATATAGCGCGTATATATACTATTATTATTTTTATTTCCATTATATTATTTAGAAAAAAATATACCTATTGATTTTATGTTGTTTTTTTTATTATATTATTTTAAAAGGAATTATTTTTATTATTCCTTTTTCTAATATGTTTGGCCAATAACAACAAAAGTTCCGATAATTAGTTTTTCTTCGTAAGTAGACATAGCACCTTGTTATCTGTTTTGATAAGGACATAAACATGGTTAAATCAACCAAGAAAAGTAAATTAAAATATTAAGAAAATAACAATAAATAAAAGTAGAAAAACAATTTAAAACAATGATAGATGAAATAGACCAAAGATAGCAATTAATTTAAAATAATTAAAAATAAAATAGAATAAAATTAAAAATTAAATTGAAAACAAATATAAATAAAATAGAGCAAGTTTAGGAAAACAATAAGAAACTAAAATAGAAAAATAGTAACAAAATTTGACAAACAGAAATTAAATTAAATTAAATGAAAAATAATGAAAACGAAACCCTTTTATATTGGAAATTACACTAAAACAGGAAAAAATATTAAACAAGATGGCCGTCAGGATTAAGCAGATAAAATTAGGAAAAATTTAATTAATAATTAAACTAGAAAAATTAAAACAAAATAAATTAAAAGAAAACATTAAAATAATAATTAAAATAGGAAAAAATACAATTTGCACACCTGCTTAATCATGATTGGACAAAGATGGTGAAGGAATTAGTATATATACTAAGAACTTGGTTGACTTTCCTAATGTTATTTTTCCACGACACTAGGTAACCCGTTCAGTTAGCCAGAAACTACAGTTCATTCACTGTATTCAATTTTGTTCGAGACTTTTGAAATTTATTTTAACCGAGCTTACCTTACGGATGGTAAACGTAAATTTTATTGATGTCTATTGAGATTTTATGCTTTTATTTTGTAATGTAATTGTAATGTATAATCAAGGTTGATAACATAATAAAATGTATTATTAATAACATTTTCTCTCTTCTCCACATAGTAATGGATGATTGAAATTAACATTAACATAGGTATGAACGAGCATTTTATTAAACATAATATTAAATAACTATGAATAACCATTTTATTGAAAATAAAAAAGTTTTATCATTATGCTTATTGTGTGGATGGGACCAGATTGAACGGACGGTTGTAAACCGTTGGCGCTTGTGCTGACAGACAGCGGATGTCCCGACAATTTGGTACATTAGGAGTGGAAATGAATGTACAGGGTGGCACAGAAAAAGTGAAGCAAAGAAAAAACTCATTTTAACATGATTTTTTAAAATACATTTGAAAAATCTTAAAAGATTTAAAACGAAGTCTCCATCTATTTCACATTTATTAATTAAATTTCAATGTGGCCACCCTTGGCTTTGACAATGGCCATCAATCTGCGTGGGAATGCTTCACATGCGGCACGCACCTGCTCTTCAGGTATTTCAATCCAAATTTTCTGAAGTAAGCACTTAAATTTATCCAAACTCATTGGTTTTAGATTATTTAGACGCTGTTCCATTAAGGCCCACATACAAAAGTCCAAAGGATTTACATCCGGAGATGATGAAGGCCATTGTTCCTTGCTAATGAAATCAGGCAAATTTGACTTGCACCAGTTCTGAACTATTTTAGCGGCATGTGCGGGCGCAGAATCCTGCTGCAATACCCATGGATCATTTCCAAACAATTTAAAGGCATTCGCCATCACATGACGTTGTAATACTTCTTCTAAATAATATTTAGAATTAATTTTAACACCCTTTTCTATGAATTTCAGAGGCAAACGACCCTTTTTGGAAATACCTCCGTAAACCATCACAGAAGGACTTCCTTGGAAACGCTGGACCGTGCGGCAATGACTAGGGATATCGGTAATTGATGGCGAGTACACTCGATCATTTTGAGTATTGTGTGACTGTTGGAGGACGAAGAGTTTTTCATCAGTAAACAGGATTACTGATTCAGCGTGCCGAGATAATAAGTCCTTACATCTTGTGACTCGTTTCTTTTTATTTGTGTCGGATAAACCATGAACACGCCGTTTCTTGTAAGGTGTAAGTCCAAGGTCTTCTTTAAGAACACGAGATACAGATATTCGCGATATTCCAAGACTCTTTGCCATCTTTCTGGCCGACTGGGCTGGTTTTCGGCGAATCCGTTCACGGATAACTTTAACTAGCCTGGGAGTACGAACGGTCCGGCTTCGACCAGGTTTCTTTGGTGGTACAACTGTGCCGGAATCTTTGTACCTTTTTAAGGTTCTGTATACCAACGAACGGCAAATGCCCTCTGCTTTCGTTAACTTTAAAATTTCCGATTGATGCTTTCCCTCCAAAAATAAATTTAAAATTCTTTGTCGTTTGAATTCCAATGCCATTAACTTAAATTTAAGGAACCGCTCATATTATAATTAAATATTAAAATATTAAAACAAACTCAAATATTAAAAATTTATATAATTGCGCAAGCTATATCATTAGGCAAGAAAAAATAAAGTAGTTAAACTTGTGCTTCACTTTATCTGTGCCACCCTGTAAATGTAAAGATTTTCAGAGAGGATAAAATGATCACCAAAAAATGTACGATGCAGCTGATCAGAGAGTGAGGAATTTGAGATTGAATGAATCGACATACTGATACATCAGTTAGATCGGAATCGATATGCTAGAGATAAAAAAGTTCATTTTCATCAGTCCATTTTCAGCACAAGGAGTATTGGACAAACTCACAAATCCCTTCAACTCAAGTAGCATGAGTAGAGTCGGTAAAGAGCTCAGCAGTAGGGCATCCTCTGAAACACCTATAATTTAGTCGTAACTTCTTGTGAAAAATTCATAAATCTTGTAAGAGACTGATCGAAACACGAACTGCATGTTGTAGTAAATAGAATCATAAAAGCATTGACTCAATTCCAAAATAAATTGGAAATCCATGCGTACTCATGAGCCAATGAAACCTTTGCAACCACATAACGACACTGTGAGAATGAATATTTGAACGTGAATCCATATAGTTGTCATACGATCAGTAGGCACTCGAACTAATCCACGATAATTCATCGAATCTGTGCATCACTCACAAAGCCGGAGATACCGCCTACCTTCATAATCGTCATAGTGAAATGATTTCGTCGTAAAATACGAACAACAACAAAATTAGTCTGATATTAGCAAGACCGGAAATGTCACTCATCAGGCTCGACATAAACATAACCAATTTCAAACCGTCAGTGTTGACATTAGAGCGTTCATTACTGTCGATTCTTATGATAAAATCTGAATCTCGAATAGCAGAATGAAATTCAATAACAACCCATAAAGAGTAGTAGGCATAGAGGTAAATGGAATATTCAACATAAACAGCCTGAATTTATAAATTAACTACGGGATAGACAATGTGATTTTAAACCGAAATGCGAGCATATTGTGTATATGGCATGATTAAGGCATCCAATCCCGGGAATCCCGGATTTTTTTGGTACCGAAATCCCGGGATTTAGATTGTCAGAATACCGGAATTCGGTACCAATTTTTAATTCTTTTTATTTGCATAATGCGTAGCCAATTCGCAATACACCCTCGATAAATATGATATTATTAATGCTCATTTTAATGAATAATTTCTGTACAGTTTTTTTGGCAAATAAAAATGAAACTTCCTGTTAGGGATATTTAAAGAACTAATTTATAAATAAAATATATATTGTATTATAAGAATCAAATACTATTATATAGTAAAAGTATAATAATTATAAATGTTGGCACGCATAATTATCATTATTATTAAATTAATTAATTTGACATTTAAATCGGTTGTTTGGATAATACAGATTTAAGTAATCAATTTAACTTAATTAATTAATTTAATCAATTTGACAGTAAAAATATTATTTAATTGCTTTTTCTTAAAATTCAGCAGGAAACAGTCATGCCTGAAAAAACAACATCCAAAACTTTGCAGAATGCAGCCAAAAAATCTGATTGAAAAAACTCCAGTGTGGAAATATTTTTACGTGCTAAATCAGGAGAGTCTGCCAAGTGTAAAATATGTCATAAAATTTTGAAAACGACGGGCGGATCGACAAATGACCTCCATAAGCACGTCAAAACTCACTCCATCGTGATAAATCAGATCAAAAGACCAGCCTCTGACATTTAAGCAGTACCACCAGCAAAACGTAATGACCCACAAGGCTCTACGAGCGAAACAACTATCCATAATTATCTTGTTGTTCATCACGATAGCTCTCTGGAAGCAGTATTAGCCCGTATGACAGACTCCGATGGATTACCATTCAGTTTTTTTTATAACATCGGTGGCGGAACGCAAATCATTGTCGGCTCGTGGATTTGACGTACCAAAATCAGCTACTACTATTCGGACCATGTTCATGAAGTATGGCCGAATGATTCAGCAAAAATCCAAGCTTGAAATACTTAGCTTGAAGTCTCGGAAGAAATTCACTATCAGCTTTGATGAATAAATTTCATTCAAGAACCGTCGATATTTGAATTTAAATGTGCACATTCAAAATAAATTTTGGAATTTAGGACTGGTTCGAGTGCGAGGATCTTTTCCTGCAGAAAGCTGCATCAACCTTATTGAAGAAAAGCTGGAGTTTTTCGGATTAAATTTACACGAAGATATTGTATGCACCGTGACGGATGGTGCCGCTGTAATGGTAAAAGTGGGAAAATTGCTTTTTTGTGAGCAACAACTATGTTTAGCACATGGCATACATCTGGCGGTTGTGGATTTCCTTTACAAAAAACCAGTTTCTACCTTAATTGAAGAGGTTGATAATAATAATTACAGCGGTAAAGTACTATCTGTTGCCAAGCTATTTTGTGGATCTCCGACAAAAAACGACATTCTCCAGAAATACATCAAAGCAGAATTCTGAAAAGAAATTCAGTTGATGATTGATGTAAAGATACGATGGAACAGTTTTCTTTCTATGCTGGAAAGTTCCATAAAGTTAAAAACTGCATTTTAAAATCGTTAATTGATCTTGGTTCAAGTATTTCATTTGAAAAAGAAGAACTGAACATGATTCAGAATTTGGTAACAACACCTGAACCAGTAAAGTTAGCTGTGGAAGCACTTTTTCGTCGTGACTGCAACACTGTTGTCAGCTGACACAACGATTTCATTCATGATAAATAATTTGGGCAGCAGTGACTTAGCCGTTCGGCTGAAGGAAATACTTTCACGTCGATTGAATCAACGGCAAGCGAAAGCTTCAAGTTTGCTTCAATATCTGCACAAAGACAACCAAAATTATGCTGAATTGGAGATGGATCCTCTCCTAAATTTTGAACGTCTAAACAAATCGACGATTGTTTCTGTGGTTACTGGTCTGACAATTCCAGCTCATCATTAGCCCGAGGATACTGGAGTGCCTAAAAGGTCTTCATGCTTGAGTCGAACTATCTCCCGGTGTCATGTATGTCGGCACGAGTATAATTTCAGCTCAGACATCGAAAATGGTCACTCTTTCGCCGGATCTTGCAGTTTCATCAATAACACCTGTTCCTATAATTCCGAACGTAACGTAAGCGTCTCAAGCGCGCGAAACGAACCAAACGAAGACGAGACGAATTACCTGCTGTCGAGGCCGCGCTGTTTGCAGCTCCGATCTCTATCAAGCCCAGATCCGATCCAGTGCTAGCCGTAATCGATCCACCTCTTTACCGGATTGGACCACCCATGGGCACCCCAGTTTTGATCGACTTGCAGTTAGAGATGGATGTTGAGGCTCTAATACGAGAAACCGAGGATACTGTATTTTGATCAACCATATTGGAAGTGTATGCGAACCTTGCACGATCTCAATATCGTAGATCAACGTAGCATAATAGAGATTCCCAGTGGTACAGACTTATCCAGTGTTATAATTTGTGTCAACACATTTGGTTGCAAGTTACTTTGGGTTCTGTGTGATGAATTTTCCTATCCGTCAAACTGTGTAAACGTAATATATTCTCCTTATATATTCTCCTTATATATTCTCCTTATATATTCTCCATCAACTGGAACAGTACATCACTATATTTGCAAGCTATTCAATAGCCAAGTAAATGAATTTCTAAATCAATTTATGACTGAATTTAATATAATTGAAAAAATGCAATTTCTCGGATAACATCACATTTTTTTTGAGCTGTATCATTTATGTTACAATATCAGAAAACCAATATAATTGATAAAGAACTACAAAAAGAGAAAGAAAATTATGTAATTACTGAATTTAAATTTCAAAAGAATATTTGTTCTAACTAAATTTCTGTCCGAAAGACAGTTAGCATCCTTTAGGGATAATACAAAATACAATATCTGAAATAAAAAAATGCGAAATATTACGGAATTAGTATTGATTCAACTCCTGATATGAATTACAAAAACATAAATAAATAATAAAGAAAGAAAATTTAGCAAACTATTAGTCGCTGGTATATATTTGAATATGAGCATTTTGGCCGTCTTATTTCATTCAAAAATATACAAGTCCAGTGGTTAAGAATATAAAAAAAGGAAAAATCGTTTTTTAATGAGACGGATGTGCTTATTTTTTACTGCATAATAATTTCAATCTCGGTGCAATTTAAAATCTTTTCAACATTCTTTAGCGATGAGAGATATTGGAATTTAATATGTGCTAAGGCTGAAAATGTAAGTTCACATAAATAGGTGGAATTAAATGGCAGAACGACATTAGAGATTGTGGGAAATTCAGTTTTGTTCCGATCCGAAATTCAGTCAAGGACTTTTTGCAAAATCTAGCTTTAAGTTTGAATCGCTCGAAAGCTCAGCAAATTCCTCTTAAACTTTATATGGCAGATGATCAATCTCATTTGAATCCAAGATAACCGTTTGAAATCAATATTTGATATAAAGTATTTACGAAACTGTGTTTCTAGAGCTTTTAAGTGATCCATAATAATTTTTGCGATAAAATTTTTACAATGATTTTTCTTGATTAAGAAATTATCAATACTGGAAAACATTTCGAACGAGCCCTTTTCCACTCTACTTTTCAAAATGTTGATATTTTTAATAAAAGTTTCAATTTTATCTTTCGAAGTAAATATATTGCAATTTTTTCCTTGAAGAGACAAGTTGAGATCGTTTAATTTCTCAAAAATATCTAACATATGACACAACTTGGATAGCCATATGTCATTTTGAAAATAAGCAGCAAGATCACATTCTTGTTCAGTTAAAAATATTTCGATTTCATCCTTCTATAATAATAATCTTCTTAAACTCTGACCTCTTGATAACCATCTCACTTCTGCGTGTAATAATAAATTTGCATACTGGGAATCCATATCCTTACAGAGATTTGAAAATAAGCGACTGTTCAGAGCACGGCACTTTATAAAATTTATAATTTTAACAGCATCCTGAAGCACATCGTTAAATTCTGGTGATATTTTTCTTGCTGCTAGGGCATCTCAACGAATAAGGCAGTGAGTAAAAGTTATATGATCATATTTAGCAGCATTCAAAATGATTTAAAACCAATATTTTGGCCCGTCATCGATTTTGCACCATCTGTGCATATTTCACAGCAATATTTCCATTATAAACCTTCGGTTTTAAATAATTCGTCAATTTTACAATATATGTCTTTCCCTTTAGTGCGGCCTGTCAAAGGATGGCAAAATAACAATTCTTCTTCGACTTTTTCATTATAAACGTACCTGATATAGACTAAGTACTAAGGTTATTTAGTAATTTAGCTAATTGAGCTAATTTAGTAATATCAGTTGTTTCGTCCAACTGAATTGAAAATTTTGGACTTTCTTTAATTTTTGTAATAAGTTGCACCAATTGATCATTGTTAATGTCGGAAATTCTATTCGCGACTGTCGTTTGACAAAGGAATTTGTCGAATATGATCGCCATATTTATTTCCATGTAATATTTCTACCATTTTAATAGCAGCAGGTAATATAAAAGATCTTCTCCGAATGTGAATGGCTTCTTATTCTTAGCAATACAGTATGAAACTTCTTATGATGGGAGTAAATATTTTTCATTAATTGTCAAACATTTTTCAAAAGATTTTTTTTCTTTATTTAAAGATTTTAAAATTCTTTCAAAAAATTCTTTTGGTTTATTGGCACACGAAGTATGCATTGATTCAAAATGTCTTTTCAATTTTGATGGTTTCATACTCTCTCCAGCTAACAATTCATTGCAGATTAAACAAAGAGGTTATTCATTCCCATTAAAATTTTTAAATGTAAAACCAAATTGATAAAAAGACTCATCATATTTTCTTTTTTTTCAGATTAGATAAATGTTTGTCAACTCTAAGCCCTGCTTTGGGTGACTTTATAGCATTGTCATCCGCGTTATCTCCTTTCTTACTTTTTTTCAGCCATTTATCCATGGTCAAAATTATTTAAATCCTAAATATCAATAAATATATAAAACTAACATTTTTCATCTAATAATTAAATTAATTATTGAATACCTAAATTATTCTTGAGATTTTACTCTTGCGTTGCTGTTTAAAAGAGAAAATGACTATAGTGAAATAGCAAAAACACTACTATAAAAACACACAATAAAAATGCAAAATATCAGTAAATTCAATGATATAAGACAAACTTTACTAGACTATTACGAAACAATGAGCATGTAAATAAATTTTAATCTGTTTCAAACAAGTATTATTATATTTTAATGAAATTTAAGTACTGGAAATCGCTAAATAGATCGTTAAAACATACGACAATTATGCAATTTTATGTATTTGGATATTTTATATAAAAATTTCACGACCCCAAATGGGGTCGCGACTCATAGTTTAAGAAGCTCTGGACTAGCCTATCGTGATCATTTGCCATGATCGCAAAAATGGAAATGTGGTTGATCAGATTTTTTATTTTATTCAAATTGAACAACATGTTGGAAAATATTTATTCGATATTTTACGAAATACTTTGAAGCATTATAAAATAAATATTCCAAATTGCAGATTACGATAACAGTAGTAATATGAGTTGCACATACTCAGGAGTGCAAGCTAGATTTAAAGAAATAAACTATTTAGCTGAAAGGGTTCCATGTGCAACACACATTCTTAATTTGGTTGGTTCAACAAATTCCACAGTGATGCAGTGAATGTTTTTGGAATATTGCATTTTACATATATGTTGGGGTTGGGCTCGATAAAAACAATAGCAATAAGAGCTAATCTGTAAATAATAATTATTATAAATAAATAATTACTATAAATAGAAATTAGGAATAAGTAAATACTATAAATAGAAAAACAATTACTATAAATATAAATATTATGTTATTGGTATAAATTAGTTACTATATATAAACGATATACTAAATATAATAATTAATAAAATAAATTATATATAAATAGTAAATATAAATTATTATAGTGCAAAATAAAATAATATAAAAAGATGTAAAATAATCACAGAAGGTAGAAAAATTCGATACCTAAGCTTAATCAGTATTAATTGAAAGCATTGAAAAAAGGATTATTTCTCCGGCTGAAATTAGAGAAAAAAGAAATAAGTAACAGCTGTGATATATTGAGAAATAACTTAATTCTTAACATCTGGTGGTTGTCGACTATATAAAACAGACTTTGAATAGAAAAAGGAGTTAGTAATTTGTTGAGAAATTAATTAACTGTGAATCTACAAGAAGATAATTTATAAATACTAACCATTAGTTTAATTTATCCATTTAATTAATTAACAATTAAATAAAGCACACCCGACCACAAGTATCAGCATTTATGTCTAATTTACTTGTTGGATTTAAAATTTGAGAATTGAAATTAATGGGTAACGGTAGAACAACCTGGTTCTACACGATCGCGTAAAATTCGGAACTCTCACTCTATCTTGAACTATTCTTTTTAGTACAGCGCTGTAAGACAATTAGGCCCAGCGTTCGTCATCTTTTTTAAGGACGGTTTGTATAACCAATAACTGTGCTTTAGAATTAGCGGGATTTTTGGGAAACTTATTTTACAATTTTGTAAACAGGTGTGCATATACAAATACATTTTGAAAACAAGTTAACGTGTTATCTTATTTAATCTATATAACTTATCTATACCTACACACTATTTATCTTTTGGAGTCAGATAAATCAGAAATTGTGTTAGATATCTCTGTCCACAAGATCAATCCTAACATAATATATTTTTCCATATTCATCAGAAAAGTGGTTCAAATTTTAAAAAAATATGAAAAAAATACCTCTGATGTTAAAACTTTGTCAGAAACCAGACACACTGTACAAATCAATGGTACAAAAGCTCTTTTAATGAATTACTCTGAAATTCAGATGAAATTGCTTTCCCAATGTCAATATTTCTTTCCGAATTAATTTATCGAAATTTTGAATGATTGAAAGTGATTTTATGTGGTAAAATAAGTTTGACGATGGTATTGTCGAATTTGCTAAAAATAAAACTTGGAAAGTAAATTTAAAATAAATGACTTTTTAATAACCTAATTTAAATTAAAAGGTTTTTTAAATAACTGAATTTTGCTTTGCAGAATACATTTTTAATTATTCTCAATTTCAGCAGTTTTTTCCTTACTTTAATTATATTTTATGGGTTTTCGTAAGCCCTATTGCGATTATGGAATAATTTGGTCCTGACTGCATCCTATAGTATATTTAGGTTGAAAAAAATTTGTATTTTTGTTTCTGAAATTTGGTGCCTTATACGACTGCGCTTAAGCCAGGAGCCAACTCTGCCTTGTATTATACTGCTGCTATTGGTTCGAGAAAATTGTTTGGCAATATATATTGTTGGGCTAGAACTGACTTCTAGACCCAAATTCCTAATTGTGACGGAAATGTGTAGGTACACAGCAAGTAAAAAAGCACCAAGTATAGTTAAATATTAAAAAACCACACCAAATAAACAATAGTAATTAAAGGAAAAACAACCAAAACCTAAAACACAGAAATTAAATAAAATTCATACAGAAGCAAGAAGTTATATAAAATTTAACCCAAAAATAGCCAAATAAACATAGAATTACAAAAAGCAAACTCGAGTAACTTAAAAGATGGTAAAAATAGCAAAAAATTCCAGAAAAACCCAGAACATTCTATAAAAATGGCGATGACCATCATAAAAACTACCTTAAACAATAAAATTTAGAAAAATAAATAAATTAGTATTAAAAATAAAATTTCTTAAAAAGAAATTCGTAAAATATCAGTTAAAAATAAAAATTAAATTAAAAGTAAAATAGAATGTTCTGGAACCGTTCCAAATCCATCATGGACGTAAATTAATGGGAAAAATAATTAGAAAA
>CAUHTR010007766.1:387442-399942 GCA_959609185.1 Schmidtea polychroa
CTTCTGGAATAAAAAGAATTCGAGTTTGTTTTAATGCATCAATACATACACGTGTACAAAATAGGTATATATACCGACGCATTTTCGTCACAATTCAGATATTTTTGTATGCCAAAAATTTTCTTGTCGAAACCTTCGAACCATATTGAAAGTAAGGATGGTATATTTATTGTGTAATTATTATTCGTCTTATGATAAATTATAATGATTTTAATTTTTGTCACCTTTTATTATGATATAATTATTTTTAACAAGAGTGATCAGCGTCGTCTATAAGTACGCTACGCTGATCAGCCTTGTCTCCAATAATTATTTGACATGCACGATACGGGTCCTCGACCCCACATGCACTAAAATTCATTTTTTAACCGGAAGGTCGCCACGAACTATTGGTGTTTAACCATGAGTAGGGCGTATAAATCCATCCAGGTAGTTGGCATAGTCGCAGGGACTATGCGGACGAACTAAAATGCGGGCAAGTAATCGCGGGGAACATACTACAGTAAGACCTACCATACCGTATCCAGTTGGGTCGGGAAAGTAGGAAAATTTTAATTAAATCGACTTTTTCGTTAATTTACACACCAAAAATAAACACTTAACTGTATATAAGAAATACAACACTAGGATCATCTAAACGGGAACTGTCCCAGACTCAAATTTATACAGAACTCTCGTAGTCGGTTAATTGCACAAACTATTATTCAGTATATTAATGAATTCTGCTATTATTATTCATAATTTTATTTAATGTAATGTTTAATTATCATAAACTAAAATCACTTCGAAAACGTTTGTATTTACCGTTATATACATAGAAAGCGACCTTCGGTAAAATCTTTAAAATCATTTTTTTTGTTACTCTTCTACCTTAATAACCCCCATAACTTTCCGTAAATCTTATAATACTATAAACTTACGCTTGCTATTATTACAATTTACCTTATTGTTATTGTTATTCATCAATATTATCATTACCATTATTATTATTATTATTATTATTATTATTATTATTATTATTATTCTTACTATTATTATGATTGTTATTATTATTATTGTTCTTGTTACTATTATTATTATTATTATTATTATTACTTATTATTATTATTATTATTATCCTCGTTACTAGTATCATTATTAGCATTATCATAGTTAATATTATTATCAATATCATTATTATTATCATAATCATTGTCGTTATGGTCATTCTTAGTAATATTATTATTATTATTATCATTATGGTTATTATTATTATTATCCTCAGTAATCTTATCATTATGGTTATTTGTACTAATATTATTATTATTATTATTATTATTATTATTATTATTCATTATTATTTATCATTATTACTGGATATTATTCTTATCATTAGTATTATTATACGTATTATCATTATTATTATTACTATGTTTATTATTGTAGCCACTATCACTGTTGCTATTAATATTATTATTAGGATGATCATCATTAATATCCTCAATATTACAGTTAACATTCCCACTCCTATCATTACCACTATTATTCATCACTACCCTGGTCAAGGCGTTATTAATTAATTTTTTTTTTAAAGGATACCAATAATAAATCAATTAGATTGTTAATTTAATTTTACCTTAATACCATCATTAATCTAATACCATCCTATATAATTTTTCCAAACCAATTTATCGATTATTTATACTACTATAAATAGATAAATTTGAAAAACCCCAACACTATTGATTTTTTTGTATTGAAAAATTTGAACCAATAATACCATTTCTATTAATAGTAACAACCCTGCAAACTCAGGGTTGCTCTCATCAAACCAACTCTGGTTGACCAAATGGGCGACGCATACGCTCTACCAAATGCGCCAATCGCTGTTGACTATGTCGATAGGATCTCTGTCTCCGGGTAAAATTTATCACACCCACGCGAATCTAACCCAGGATTCCCCAGTAGTCAATCCATACAAGACAAGAAGGACCGGGGATCCCTCTTTCTTTTTTTTTTTGGGTTTTACAGGATCCAACTACTTAATCTAAGATCTAAAATCATAGTTCAGAAATAGTATATAAACAATATTTTATGATGTTTAATTACATAAGTTTATAGATTACTTTAATGCAAGTAATAGTATTGACAAAAGCATTTTAATAATTATTTCATATTACGAACCATAGATAAAAGTGTTTAATAATTATTTTATATTACAAACCATAGATTATTTAGTTCAAAGTTCGGACAAAATTTCTTACCACCTAGCTCATAAAATAATACGATGGGGAGATAAACTATCCGATTAAATCTGACAGAATATAATCGCCAACAAGATTCCAATCCCTGAAATTAAACAATGTTAAAGGTAGGAAAGAAAATACTTGCCCGAATGATGTTGAAGTCAAAGCTACTTACAACCCACACGGATAGGAATTGCTAGGGGCCGAAGATATTAGCGGCGCGTAACAATAACCCTCCCGTGGTGGATCTTAGTAGCATAGTTCGCTGAATCTTTCATAAATAAATTAATTTTGAATAATAAATAAATATTAAATTGATAATTTAATAATTTTGGATAACTTAAACAACAGCAGTTTAAGGGAAAAGAAAAAGGAAATTGTTTAGATAGAAATTTTCGTAAATTCATTTACTAAGTTTAATTTAGTTTAATTTATCAACTCTTAATTGGTTAAATTGGAACCTGGTAGTACTTAGATCACCTGTATAAGTTTAGTTAGTTTAACCATGGTATTTGGACAAACTCTCAAACTTCTAATTCCCGAATAAATCCCCTCGAGTTCAGTTGGAAAATCAAAAATCTGGTAATTAATTTACAACTTAAACCCATCCGAATCATGAAGGACATCGCCTGTGAGATTGATGCGGTCATACTTGGGGTGGGAATATAACATATTGGTTTGAACGTCCTTGGTTAATATGAGCCCAAATGGGAGAACGAAGGTCAACTATGAAATATGTTAATATTTTCTCTTATCATTATAGTCATGCCCAGCACTAGGTCAATGAAGATGCAGGCCGGCCCCTCATCAGTCAACTCGAGCCTCGAAATTATCGGCGAGGGAGCAGACGAAGCCGTCCAATTGAGAGAGGACGCAGAAATCGCCCGGTTACGGTCCAGATGGATCTGGTACAAGATCCATGACTGGACCTATCAGAATGTGATCCCCGTGATCCCGAAGGTGGAGCCTTACATCAACTGCGCGTCGTTAGCCTTGATCGACGCCTTTGACGAAGTGACCGGGGCAATAGACCGATTGCACCAGCTCGAGCAAGCGATCCTGGCTGGCGAAATAGAAGACTGTGACGGCTATGCTCGAGCTCAATGTCACCCGAAACGGACTGCGGCTCTTCGACGGGGACTAAAATATCCAAGGCGGCCTCAACGAGGACCAGGACGACCGAGGAAATGCGGACGCACGCGAACGTCCACCCGCTTGACCCAGGAGAGCGCGGGATCGGAGGATGGACAGAAACCTCGAAATCAACACTAAACATTTGGTGCTGACCTGTGTTTCATTCTTAACATTGTTGTAATGGTTGTTCGTATGTACACCCGCTACGTTTTCCATTTCCCCATTTCAGAAAATGTAAAACTTGACAATCATAAGCTTGTAGTTTAACTGTTATGATGTTAACCATCAAAATTTTTATCCATCTCATTTTTAAGACATTAAAAATTTAGAATTATACTTTATGTTATTTACTATTCGACTATTTCTGTTTTGTTGGATTTTTGTGAAGAGTTGTAAGTAAGGCTGAAAATTTATTAATAAAAAATTTGGCACTTTTTGTGTTGTCGGAATAATTGTAATAAATATTTAAAAATAAAAATGTAAAAACTGAAACGTTAAATATCATTGCGAGTTTACTTGCCCTTTTTGATATAGGTACCGTGTTGGAATATCTGTTTTTCTTATTAGCTATCTATCTATCATATAATAAAAATGTTAATTCCTGGAAGTCTAATTTTCAACACACTGGTGAGTTTGGGTGTACTCTATATTACAAAATTATGGAGTTTTGTTTTGATATAGAGAAAGGGTGTAAATTGAAAGTTGGGGAATTACCTTCTTGTGGTCTTAATGCCCATATTAATGCTCGACCCCCGATGTCGATGTAAAAATCATTGATCTTATCTTCGTTTAGTGCAGAAACTCTTGGAAGAAATGCGAGCCGATAGGGAACAGGCACAACGACAGGTAGATGAATACCGCACTAAGTGGACACGAGTCAAGGCCCACTGTCGGAACTTGGAGTGCACGTGGTTCCCACCAGCGGAGATGAAGAAGAGGATGAAGTTGATTACCCAACTACAACTTCAGAGCGCCCAAGATCAAGTTGAGTTGCGGGCCCTCCGCATGAAGGTGAGGGAGTTGGAGGTCAAGATACATCAACAAGATCTTGATCGGGAGGTCATTTCTAAGATCCGACCTATGAGCGAACTGGTTCACCAACGGAAGGAAAACGTGCCGAAGCCCTCGAAAAGGAAGATCCGGCCGGGAAAAGCAGCACGAGCAAGGATAAGGCAGGCCAGTCAGGCTCAATTGACTCTCCATCCCATTGGGGCAGAGACTACCTCAACCGAACCAACCAGGACTCTATAAGTTGTTTGATTTGTCTAAATAAAATGGTTATGAGTGTTTCCTTATCGGTACTTTTTGAGTTTCTCACCCGATTGGCATATATAAATATATGTATAGATAGGCATGTATGTGTATATGTGTGTATATGGATGGGTATGGAACAGTGAGTGTATGTAGATATATATGTTTAAGGGGACGAAAAGAAATCGGACATAGGCCTTCTATCGGCAGTCCGTGGACCCCAGTGGGTGCTAGACAATTATAGTATGCTAAGCATGCTCACTTTTTGCTAGTACCCAAACCCTTGATACAGTACCAACGTTGATTGCTCAACGGGTATCAAGTGGTCAGCTATAAATTGTATTTTGGGTTACGCTGGAAACAGCACGAGGAGGTAAAGATTTACAATACCTGTAACCCACCAAATGTTATTATTGTAAGTGATTTAAAATCACAACCAATATAAAATACAGCAATACGGATCTAACACCTGATTCGGAATATGATATGTTTTATCAAAATAACTGATAACCACTACACGTTTTCAGTACATTCCTTTTGAAATAAATCTTACATTGACTATAATGTGTTGTACACAAATGTAAAATCTTGTAGTGCAACTTCTCAGTTACCATTTCAAGAAATCGGATTCTGGAGATTGACCATGAATTTGCTGGCTTGATTGTTTGGGTGAATAAGCAGGCAGCTATTTCTTAGTAAAATAGTGTAGAAATTAACTTTACTAAATCTTTTGCTGATATCCATTATGGATTTTGATATCAATTCCATTTGACATAGTATTGTTTATCCTTACCAATTTTTTACTTTTCAATATTTTCTGGATTCTAAACACTGTATGTGGTGGGATAACTTGTAATTCGTAAAATAAAACTTTCCTTGTACAACATTTTTATCATAGTCTTTAATAACATACATAACTGGATACTTTTTCACATCGACTTCTGAAATTTCAAAGACTTCATCACTCCAATTCGTTACGAAATATTCGTATCAAACTTTTTAATGAATGGTGATGCACTAATTTTACTAATTCTAACATAATTATCGACTTTATATTTCGGTTTTTTAATTTTTACAACTTTTTTTACAACCGGTCTCAATTCATTTAAACCTAAGCATTACAGGTATTTATAATTTTCGGCAAAACATGTATCCATATTTGATAACCTTGGTGTAAAAAATATTTCTTCAACCTATTTCTCAATTCCCGATAAAATCTCTCGACATTGGCGGCTTTGTATTGAGAATGTACCGAGTAATGATTTATTTTGAGACGATCCTGGATTGGCTTAACTTTACTATTGTAAAACTCCTTCCCTATAATAATAATAATAATAATAATAATAATAATAATAATAATAATAATAATAATAATAATAATAATAATAATAATAATAATAATAACAATAATCATAATAATAATAATATCTAAATCGTTTTGTAAATTGTTAGGATGTCCATCATCAAATAAATTATTTAGTGCTTTAAAAATTTCATCTGCAGATTTTGCCTTGATTGGAATGGCGTATGCAAAGTGACTGAAAACATCAATACATGTTAAAATATATTTATACCCTTTGTTAATTTTTGAATATGGAATCATCTCCATCAAATACATTTGCCATAAATCGTTAATACCGAATGTTTTATATTCCCTTGTCGGAAATCCTTTTAAAATTGGCTTGTTCAAACTGTACGCAAGCTGCCTGCTAACCACTTCTGGGTTTCTACTCTCGAATTCGAAATTATTTTCGTTAACCTTAGCACTTCACCGAAATCTGCTTCGTCTTTATGGTTAGTTTAAATCTTCTCCATTACAACAAGAAGATTTAAATTTTAATTTAGCATTAGGTAATGAGGGGTTAACACCCATTTTTTATGATTGGTTTCTATAATATTCACCTAATAATGATAATGCCAAAGGTATTAATGCCCAAATAAATCCATCCGGTTGTTTATATATAATTTTTCTCATTTCCTCACGATTTTTACTAACGATAGCAAAGGTTTCTTGTGTTAATAAATGGATGCTTGTTGAATTTACTGATTTAATCTTATCTTTGACTACTTTGAGTATAATATCGAGTAAATCATCGACAACAAAATTTGGAAATGACATGTTTCTTTTTCTTATTCATCTTATTATTAGGTTTAAATTTTTTTGAAATAAGATTCATTGCAGGGAAATTTTCAGCTACTAGTTTTTTAGATGTAGTATAAATAGTTTTTGGTGGAACTTTGATTTTAATGCTCTTTCTAATACTTTTCTAAGTTTCTAAGTTTTTTAACTCGTTCTTTTAAAAAGATTATTACTCAAACATATTTTCAACTTTGTTTATAAACTATGGCCCCTTCTCTGTTGAAAATAACAGTTTACACACGTAAATCATCAAAACATTGTTGAGTGAAATCAAGAAATATATATATCCATTTGTCAATTTTGTAGTATCTTGAAATGCACTGATAAGAAAATTACGATTATTCGTATACGCTTGTCTTGCAAGAAAATCAATAACAGTTGCATCTCTAGGATTCTTGAAAACAACTAAATATTGAACATTACGTGTTCGATGTGCACCACCCTGATGAAACAGGGTTTGAGTTATAAAAATAACAGTAACACCAACATGTCTACCGATTTTGGTTAATAAATTATTAAAATTCTTTTCTTTATTAGCTTTTGATAAAAATCATCTGGGTTCTATCTGACAGGGATAAAACTTATTATTTTGCCGTTTTATGATTGATAATAATATGTATTTTTTAGTACTGACTACTCTCCTGTTTTTAGTGATACCCGGGTCGAAAAATTTGCATCTTGCTCTTCGAATGCCGAATAACCTCGTTACGCCACTGTTAGAAACCAAATGTTTGGTGGATGACTAATTAAGTTTAAAGTGTTTGACAAAATTTTGCCGAGTATGATATGCCAGTCAATAGTCTATTATTAGAAATTGTCAAAAAATGAATTTGAATATAAAAATTATTTAACCAAAGAAATCGACATTTTAGACAGGATTTCGAGCGATATTTCCGATATTATAATGAAACCAGGAGCCAGCCCAAACAAAGTGCGTTCTAGCTTGGATAATTGAACATATTCGGCAAATTAAAATTAATTTTATTTGATACCTGTTTTGTGAGTAAAAGAATCAGTTCTGATTATTCAATATTTAAAAAAAACTAACAATTTTTCTTTTAATATTTTATTGTATAATGCAGTTAAACAAATTTTTCAGATTTTATCGATTTGTGCTTGCAGATGTTTATTAAAACAATTAAATCAATACAAAATTTCACCTTATATTTGGTTTCAGATAATATCAGATAACAATTATATGGTTAGAGTTCATTTTTGTATTGGATACCAATATCGGCGAGGGGCCCTACTACTCTCACTATGATATAATACCGTATATATACATACATTTTTTATAGTTTAAAATTTTAATTATTTATTTTAATTATTTTTATTATTTTTATTTATGCATTTTGAGAAAAATGGCGAATATTTACGAAACAATGATTTTAAGTTTTTATATGGGAGAAAATAAAAACAAAATTCTCTCGACTAGTGATGATTTGAAGAGGTATAGGGGAGCTGGAAGGAAAATATGGATAATTGCGGTTGAAGTTATTAATTTGAGGATTCAAAACATAAAAGTAACAAGATCGTTCATAGCTAATTCTAACATTTTGAAAAATACTGGACAAATTTTGCCAAAAATGGAACACGGGACATTTGATGAAAACACAGGATTGTCCCTTGAAAATACCAGCAGATGGTCACCCTATTCATAGATAGACAGTTAGCTGATGAATTCAATGTTGAATTAGAGGGGCTAAAGGTCGTTGTGTTGACGGCTGTATGAGCAGAAATAACTTTCAAATAATTTCAAATGGAAATTACTGATCAAGAAGATGAATTGTATGCCGTTGTGAATAATTGTACTAAATTGAAAAATATTGATTTTTTTAAATACAAAACCTCCAAATAATATCACTATTCAAAGTTTTAAATGGTTGTAAAATCAGTTGTGATATCAGTGATACCATAGTGATACCATTTGGTGGTATCTGTTTTATCAGATTTATCTCATTATCTTTTCTCAATAGAAATATTTTTTTCCAATTGTGTCAAATTTTCTCAACCATTAAACAATTTTTGTGTTATTATTGTCAATTTTTTTGAATTGTCTCTGTCTGTCATATCTGCCGTCATCTTTAGTATGTATGTATTTTCCAAAAACTATTTAAGCAGAATAATAATCTATCAATATTCCTAAAGTTTCAGTATTTTGTTATGATTGCATGAAGGGAAAAAGCCCAGAATCGAGTACAGTAAAATCTGGATCATATGGTAGCTTAAAGCACATTTTGTAATTAATTACTAATCCTAAAAGGGATTTGGTAAAAATCAAGAAAATTCACAATTAACTGAATCCCATACAACATCTTCGGCTTCACTCGTTTACCTCTAAGTGATTTCACGTACTATTTAACTCTCTCTTCAAAGTTCTTTTCAACTTTCTCTCACGGTACTTGTTTACTATCGGACTGACACAAGTATTTAGCCTTAGATGAGTATAGCACCCAATTTGGACTGCATTCTCAAACAATCCGACTCATAGGAAGCATTAATAAAAGTTTCATATACTCCAACGGGTCTAACACCCTCTATGGACAACATAACAATCAAGTGGATTTGAAGCATACTACAGCTAAACAAATAGCTTCCTTATTTAGCAAGACTGATACTAAGTCATAGTCAATTTCATGTCCTTTTAAGCGTTGGTTTAGATGTATATGTAAGTAGCCTAGAAGCCGAATTACAAACCCGAAAATTCAGACGTTTTTTTCAGATTCTCCGCGGTCTTGCCGTAGAGACTATTGTTTAATAACTTATAATAATTTTAAAAGCAAAGGGAATGCCGATTCTGAAGTATTTCAAAAAAGCATTAAAGTGGATAGTAAGTTTTTGAACTCAAAAAATAAACTCAAAAAAATTTGCATTCCCTTCAAATATAACATTCGTTAGCACTGCGCAGAAAGCAGTGTTAAAAAGAGCAACCTTCAGATTCTTTCAAGATTCCAATACTTTGCACAAATACTTCAATTAATACAAGGAGTTTTTCCCACAGATCAGCAAGCCCTTCAAAATTTACCTTAACTAATCAATTCCAAAATCAAGCAGATAAAAGCACTGATTACTACGAAACCTGGACACAATGATATCAAGACCCTGCCTCTTCTATATAAGCTCCAGAAGAAAATGGTAAACAACTCTCACATCTAGTTGTCCTTCGACCCGACTGACCAAGAAATGGATAAAAATACCAGAAATTTCTACATAATCATGGCAGGCCTATCTAACAGATTTGAATCTTTCAACGAAATTTTTGCTTTTATTGGAGAAATATGCATTATCAAATAAACCTCACCTAAACTGGCCCTAACTGGTTATTGGATCAAGAAGAATAATTTATGCCACCAATTACTACAAACATCCCCCACAAGCACAAGCCGGTTCTTCACTTTCTCAAAATCAACCCCTCAAATGAAGACTGATCAGAAAAATACAACTCCAAACTTTAGAAAATATGTAACCAAATCTTATGCCCTTTTGAAGCCTAAGAAGACGAAAGTTAAACCGAAAACACATCAAAATGCAATCAGATCAAAGAAAATTTTCAATTCTGTGCGTAAATATTTTACTATTTATTGTTGTAGATCGTTATATTCCCCCGATGAACACCTGAAACCTCTACCTACCAACTATTGCTCACCTAAAATTAGCCTCAAAAAGACAGAAATTTATTCCCCTGATGAAGACTTGAAACCACTACCTTCAGAGACTTTCCTACCTACAATCAGCCTCATAAAGAAAAAAATCTTCACAGATCGAGCTATAGAGCACGATAACAAACCCGTAAAGCAGGAATTAATTAAAATGAAAGAAATCAACAAAATGATGCTCAATGATTTAAAACACAAACCAAAGAAACTCATCAGACATGAATCAATGGAATCAAGAAGAATAACAAATTTGGAGAAAAAATGTTCCTTTGATTCTGGTAAGCTATATGCCTACCGATTGTCCTCAGAAATCATCAACACAAGATTATCAACAATCAAACCTCATTTAAAGCCTCAAATTCAATGTTCTCTCAAATAACACGTTTAACGCTTGAGCCCCGGCACAGCTTTCGAGTTATCCAGGACAACAGCTTTAAAAACCTCAAGGGTCGAGAATTTCTCCCCTTACACCCGAGTGGCCTTATATGTTAATACAATAAAATTTGATTTTTTTTTATAATAATGATATTGCAGAACCAAAGCAGCAATTAAACATAAATGTTGGTTGCTCTTCAACGGATTTACAAATAATTCATTGTGCTACTTTTGGGCATGAAAACTTGACTAAAGAGGACATAAAATATTTTGAGCCTTCAAAGATGAACGAAGTTAAGACATTTCACGCATTAGAGTCAATAAGAAATCCCGAAGCTATTTTCAAATTTTCTTCTTCAACAATAAATGAACGTAAACTAAAGTTCAAGTAGCCCTGGTTGAGCTCATATCCATGGCTTTTTATTCAATATCAGCTCATGTTGCATACTGTTTGTTTTGTTACTTCTTCGAAAATGTCTGAAGGATATAAGAACTGGCGTAAAAGTTTGGAGTATTTTGACGGTCATCAAATGACAATTTATCATAAGAAAGCAGAAAATTTCGACAAAGACTTGAGGCAACATTATTGATGGAAAGATTCAACCAATAAATGCGCAAATTGATAAACAAATTATATCGCAAGTACAAACTAATCGTATTATAGTTACACTAAATATAGAAGCAATTATTCTCTGTGGCCGTCAAGATATTGCATGGCGAGGAAAGAATTCGCCATTTTTCACAATATTTTCAGATGAAACATCTGATAAAGCTAATTTGGAGCAATTATCACTTAGTGTTCGTTACTTTGATTTTGAGAACTCGAAGGTTAAGGAAGATTTTTTAAGATTTACTCAAATCAATGATCAAGGAGCTGCTGCTATTTCAGAGTAAATTTTGGAAACATTTAGTGAAACATTATTCTGCATTGAACAGGGATATGATGGTGCAGCTGTAATGTCAGGTGCTCAAATAGGAGTGGCAAAAAAATTTTTGATATTTATCCAACTGCAATTTAATTACATTGTTTATCGCATTCTTTGAACGGCTCTCACAGAATCTTGCAAGATTCCACTTCTCAAGAATTGCAATGATCTTATAAATCGGATTTTCAATTTTTTTAATTCGCCTAAAAGGCAACATATACTTTCCAACAATATCCCAAAAAATGTGCAGAAAGCACAAAAAAGAAATTAAAGAATGTTTGTCCTACCCAATTCATTGAAAGACATCAAACGACCAACTTTTATTGAGCTTCTTGGTGGAACAGTTGGAGCTTTACAAGAAATTTCAGAATGGAATGATTTAACTTCAAGTGAAGCTATTGAGTATTTGAATAATATTTTATCTTTTCACTTCATAATTTCCTTGACAACGCTAGATTTCATGTTGAGCTTCACCATTGGTCTAAGTATATATTTACAATCAGAATCAACCGATTTATCATAAGCTTGTGATACAACGAATTCAGTTATTGAACCTTTTGTATCAATCAAGAATAACTCATTAATTGAGTTAAAAAATGTTTTCAATAATGCTGAGAAAATGACAGAAGTTCATGATATTCAGATTGCAAAACCAAAACATTGAGGAAGATCAAAAGCCGATGGATCTTCAGTTATCTTCAGTTACTGTTTGAGCCATTAGAATATTCATAAGTGAACTGACTGAAAAATTTCAAAAGCATCATGATGTTTTAAAATCATTTAATTTGGTTTT